>JAODLI010001175.1:0-11456 GCA_027575585.1 Percopsis omiscomaycus | reverse complement strand
ACATACATACATACATACATACATACATACATACATACATACATACATACATACATACATACATACATACATACAGAGTGTAGCTCTGCAACAGGCTTCTGGTCTGCAAGCTCCGGTTTTGTTACGGCAGCAGGGTGAACAGATCTTCAGGGCCTTCTTCCTACACCTCTGGGTGTAGAGGCCCTGCATGGCTGGAAGCTGGTGATGTGCTGTGCAGTTTTCACCACCCTTTGCAAAGCCTTGTGATCAACGGTGGAGCAGCTCCCAAACCATGGCTGTGTAGTTGGTGAGTATCCTGGGGGCCATGCCAAACCTCCTCAGGCGAAGGAAGAACATCCGCTATCTAGAACATCTGGTGATATGCTTGGTGCAGACTGCTGCAAGGCTGCAACATGGTCTCATTTGGTCATCAACAAATGGTGATGCTTGTGCAAAATACATAAGCGCCAAATTGAGACGAAAATTACATTTGTCAAAATGGAGACAAATATGTGAATTTGCTTGATATCTGCATTTGGTCCAAAGAGTGATAATATAAGCTAGAGTAAGTGAAGTGAACTATTTTCTTCAGCATGTAGAAGAATACTGGAATGTAATCAGACATTATATATTCTTAATAATAGTGATGAAAAATATTCATCAACACCAGAATTTCATCATATACTGAAATTTGTTGACTGAAACTGAAAGTTGACTCTAATGAAATCAAACATATAAAAAAAGATGCTGCAATCTATGTAACGGGATAAAGTGGGCAGAGTACAATTTCAATTAGGTAATTTAGCAGACACTTTCATCTAAAGTGACTTACGTTTACATGGTGCTATTACGAGGAGCAGATAGGGGTTAGGCATCTTGCTCAAGGATGCTTAAAGGTAGGCCAACTCTGGAGCATGAACCCATGACCTTCAAACTGGGACTTTAACACTTAGACCACTAGACTATCCTGTCACTGTACAATACATGTGCAGATGGATGAGAACAAACAAACAAATAACACAAACGGAGAAGTGATATGACAAAAACTAAAACATAACACTGACGTTACGTTGTACCAAGACAAACAACAACCAGTGCACATTTTAAATTAAACAAAAAAAGTATTTATATATATATATAGTATTTATAAATTATTTATATATATATATATATATATATTGCTTTAGCAACCAGCCAAACCTCCTCAGGCGAAGGAAGAAGATCCGCTGTATGTATGTAGTATGCAACATGGTTGTTGTGGAATTTTATATTATACATGACTCCCAACAAACTGTCTTTTAACTGGGGTTTTAATTACATTTACAAATGGGTACACAATGTCAAAGACCATGCTGGTCAGTGAGATAGAATAGACAACCTTCAGTAACACTCATGCATGCTTATATAGTGGCACACAACACATCCTGCCTCTCTACTCCTCCCTGGCTCCAAGAAAGGTTGTATATTCCAAACACCCACTGGTTAGCCCAAATCACCCACTCCTGATAGGAGTTCCCATAACAGCATAGCCTTGGTTGCTCACGTGTGTCCCTCAAGCAAGATATGAGTGATGAGGAATAACCCACTTCTTCAGCTTGTAGAAGAATACTGGAATGTAATCAGACATTACATTTTCTTCATAATAGTGACGAAAAATAATTTGTCACTTATAGAAATTATTTATAGAGACTATACTGTCCCGTCATGATGAAAAATATGTACAGTAGTTGATTGGTCAAAATTCTTTCAGGCACCGTCAAAAAACCAAATCGACTTATATAGAGGAATGGGCTATCAACTGTAACATCCAGCCACGCCGCCCTCCCCCGGACAGGCTCGCCGGCGTATTAGCCACTGGCCACCATTCTCCGACAGTCCACTAAAACTAACGCACCCTTTCTCACCAGCGCACCTGTGTCCAATTCCCCCTCATCTGCTCTCCTAAATCATCGGGAGGGCCGGTGAGGGGAATTGTCAGTTATTGTTTGTGTCACACGCTATTGCGTGTCTTCTGATAGCCTATGTTGCTTGCTAAACTTAAATTAAAACTTAGAGCTTCCGCTCGCTTTTGCCTTTATCTCCTGGTCTCCGTGTCTCTCTGCGCCTGCACTCCCTTCAACCATTACAGAATAACTGACCAAAATATGAGTGCAGCAGAGAACATTCCGCTACCCGTGGAGGACATACCCGAAGACCGTCTCACCCAGGTGGAGCGACAAATGCGGGGGCTCGCTGGCATGGTGGAGCTCCTTCTCTTGAAGGATCGGTCGCCACCAGCGGCGATCCCCCCGACTCCTGCTTCTCCGCCCGAGATACAAACGAGGGCGCGCTTTGGCGCACGTGGACTCCCTCTGTTTATCAGATGTCGAACGGGTGCACGCAGCGCTCTCCTTATTGTCCGGAAGAGCACTCAATTGGATAACTAACACCTACCACGCACGGTACGGGCAGATCCCCAGCTACCGCTGGCTCGTGGGGGAGCTTCGCCAGACGTTCGGGCCTGCCGACTCCTGGGGGGACCCAGGGGAGCGTCTCTTACGACTGAGGCAAGGGAGCAGACCACTCTACCGTTTTCCGCATGGGGCTGCGGAAGGAGGTACAGGTTGAGCTGGCTTGTCTGCACTCCGCGCTTTTACTCGAGGAGCTGATGGAACGAGCCAGGGTGTATGACACTCAGTTCCGGGACCGGGACCGGCTGAAGGGTCGGTTCCAGCCAGCCTCACGCCACGTTGACCCTGAGCCAAGTGGGCATAGCACCCCTATTCATGGAGGAGCGGACGCGTCGGACGCGCCTAGGCCTGCCTCTTCTGCGGGCGGGCAGGTCACACGAGAACACACTGCCGGCTCCGGAGAGAAGAGGCACGGGGGGAGGTGAGTGTCCACACACAAACACACAGAAATCATTTGATCAGATTGATCAGATTGATGTCCAAAAGTTTAAGAATTTGTTCATCAGGTCTATTATGGTCTGGATAATGTTGAAAAGCTGCTCGGACCGCTCGTAAGCATGAGTCAATATCTATATTTGTATAAAGCGAATCAATATCAATAGTGAAAAGAAAGGCAGAAATAGGCACGCGTCTATAATGTAGCTAGCATGTCTCTGAGAGATAGGGTTAAGAAAAAAGTCAATAAATTCTGCAGAAGGGGAAGATTCACTCCTGCAGTCTGACTCAATAGGTCGATCTGAGGGAACCTGAAAAGGAATGGTCCAGGAAGCCGGCATCTTATGAATCATGGAAAGGAGATAAAAGAGGCAATTTCTAGGGTTATTAGGTCCATCTAAATGTTTTTTGTCTATGTGAAATATATTTACGTTGAAAAAGATCAGAAATAATACCCCGAATTTCCTGTTGTGTTGAAAATTGTAAAGACTGGAAAAAAAATTTATAATGGAGAGGTTTGGACAATTGACTATTAGCTTCCAAAAGATACTGTTGTCTGTCCATAATCACAATTTTGGAACCCTTGTCCGCAGGTTTCATAATATGATTATACTTTTTAAGACAATGTAAAGCTTTGTTTTCTAGAGGCGTGATATTGCTAGTTGTGTCAATATCAGGAATAAAATGATTGACTACAGTGTGCAAATTAGATTTCATAAGGGACCCAATTTGTGGAGAAAGAGCATTAGTAGGAGGGATCCAAAGTGTCATGGGACAACAGTGTTTTTCCCTGTTTTTGTGTTTTCCTGTGTTTTCTGTCTTGTCTGTCTTTCCCTGGGAGGAGTTTTAGGGGCGTGGCCAGCGCCAGGTCAGGGTCCCGCACAGCTGCAGCACATTACGTAATCGGACTCAACTGCATTTATACCTGGGCTGAATGCCTCTGCAGTGCCAGATTATTACTTTCACCCCAGTAGGGTATCTAGGCCTGAGAACTACTCTAGCTACTACCCGTGTTGTGTTTTTCTAGACCTCGCTCCGAACTCTCGGCTGCCTCTGTTTCCCTTGCTGCATTCATCTTCCCCGGACTCTCTTGAAAGGCATCTGTAGGCTGGGCTGCCGAAATAGTATTTATTGTTTTGTATTTTGACTATTAAAGTCCTGTTTATTTTTACCCCTGAATCTCGTGTGGTGTCTTAGAGTTCTGGGTCAAACCAAAGCCTAATACAAAGAGCCTGAAAAGGGAGGCAGGGTCCCTCAGGTCGACCTGTGAAGTAATCCCTTAGTTGAAGGGTTCTATTTAACCTATGGATATCTCTAAGCATTTGCTCTCTATTAGCATGGTTAGGCGTAGGAATACATTTCAGTCCTCTAAAAGGACTGAAATGTCTCTGCGTCTGTAAGAGAAAAAATTGGTGAAAGATTAAGACTATTTGATTCTAAGTGAAGGGGGGAATCTCCAAGAGTTTGGTTCCCCTTGCTTAATTTAGTTGGTCTATCCAGTAGTCCAATGTATTTTATATGATTCTGTATGAAACTCAGTCTTTTTTAGAATCTGCGCCACATGGTACAATTTTTCTCCGGGGTAGCTGTCAATTTGGACGTTTTCGTACAAATGTGTGGAGATTCTACTCAAATTAGAGTCACCTAATATAAAAATGGATTTATAAGAATGGATAGACCAATCTCTAATCTTATTAGAGGTAGAGTTGTGTCTCAATGGCGAGAATTTTTTAGGGACGAGTCTAGGCCTTAGGCCGGAGGACGAAAGGTGACCACCCATCCCAGCCAGGCTCAGAACAGCAGGTTTGCATATGTGGGAATGAGTAGATGAAGGATCTCTATGTGATGCATCAGCCTTAATGGCTGATAACAAGGGGTCAGGACCGAGATTATATGAGGTGGTGGGGTCAGGTACTGATGGCATTGACGGGATTAATCCCTTTATTCGTGCTCATCATTCCCGATACCTATTCCGTCTCGGTTCTTATTGCACATGTTTTATGAGATGTTATGATTGCAGGTATGTTCGCTTTGTATGTTGTGTTTCCTGTGTCTTTGTTTTATTCAATCTCATATGCAAAAAGGGGTGTGCCATAGCCGCGAGACGGTTGGTGGAAAGATTCCATTCCCTAGCCCATGATTGGTTACAGCTGGGAACCACCTGATATATAAAGAGTCAAGATGGCGAACATCTGCAGGCAGCAGGCATTCCTCATCATCCTCCTCTCCCAACCGGCCACCAGTTTTGCATTGTCTTTGAGTTTAGATGGTTTCTTTGTGAATAGTAGGGGTGGACTGCCAGTTGTGTTAACCTTGTTTTCTCCTGTTTAATAAGTTAGGAAGGAAAGTCTTTTGTCCTTTGTTTTCTTAGGTTAATATCTTATTTTCTAAATAGGATTTTTTTTGTTTGTTATTTTGGCCTTAGTCCACCCTGAAGCCGATATACTTTATCTATACTTAACTGAACATAAATACATTTCCTTATATTCAAACAAGTCTTTGTTTGTGGACACTTGGGACTTGGGGAAGATGGGGCCTGTTCAAGTTATGTCCTCGGCACCCCTAGACTGGGGCATAACAGAGATGTGTTTAATAATTGCTGTTCAGAGCCTGAAAGAGATGGAAACACCCAGTCAGAATCCCGGCTATCCAAATGAGGCTCTAATTGCTCCATTTCAATATCCAAAATGAAAATGGCAACTTTCTCTTCCCTAGGAGTCATTTGTGTGGATACATTCTTTTTGGGAATTATTTTAGGCTCAGGTACCCCAGGGTCCTGAGCGGAATGTGGTCCAGGAGAGAAATTGGGAGAGGATTTCCACAAGGACGCAAAAGTAGAGTCTAAGGTACGAGATTGGGTCCGGCTCTCTACGCCCGCTGGGGAGGCCAACCCAGCAGGGGAAGGGGCAGGAGTCACCGAGGACAAAATGGAAGGTACCGAAGGTAAGGGAGGAAAGTCCTCCGCCGCAAGACTAAAAGTGGAATTAACCTTATGTTAAATGTGTCTTAATTCTTACGTGTTAATTCTTAAGAGTAAGGGTTAACGCAAAACACATCAAAAGAAGCTTGCTAATCAAAAAGTGTATTATTCACCACACTAGTGATTCAGGCACATGATGGATCAGTTTAGTGCCATACATGGGACTTGATTAAAGACACCCTGATTTATGTTCTAACTGACTTGATGCAATAACTATGGGCACAAAAAGGGAAAACATTCCCCCAGAGATGATGCATTGCCTAGCCTAATGTCAGACAATTTGGTTTTAAGATTGCTATTTACAGTATTTAGCAGACTCTTTCATCCAAAGCGACTTATCCAATGCGATTTGATACAATGGTTGAGATGTAATGGTGTGTTGTCTCTCACACAGTATATGGCATTAGGCCTGGTGCAAACTAGAGGATAATTGGGCCAATTTTTGGTCCGATTTGCCCCTTCTGACAATCATGGGGGCATTCCCGTTTCAAGGCTAGTACGAACCGATTATCTGCCCAAATGATTATGTAGTGTGAGGGTGTACAGACAATCCTAATGTTACCGAGTGGAACTGAGTCTCCCTGATTTCGAATCGTAAATATCAAACATGTTTGATATTGAAATCCTGTAGTGTGAAAGGAACAGCGATGGACTGTCGCCATCTGTCACAAGCAGGGGTATTCGCGAATGCCCGGAAGATAGACAGATTATATTTTATAATATTTACAAAAAGTCCCACCTCCATCCCATATCAAAATATGATTGGCTAATGAAACTGCCACATCAAATTTATCCCCCCATTCACTTAAACATGGAAGGTATTCGCATCACTGAAGGCCCTGCACAGACAGCTGTAAAAACATGGTCACAGGGAGTCGCCATTTGCTTTTAAAATTAATGTAGCTTTTTTCAGACCCTGTTTTTGGTCAAACAGTCATAGCATATATAGGCTTACTTATATTTCAGTAACTTATAATCATAATTGTTTTATTGATTACAAAAAATATTTCTCTTTACATTTTCTTAGACTTCTGGGTCAGAGGGTTCCCCTGTGCATTTGTCAATAAATCAGGAATGTTCCTGTATGAGTCTCTGCCTGTAGGCTGGAAACTGCAGGAACATAGACTTATAAATAGATAGACACATAGGATGACATCAGTCCTTTGATTTAGTTAAAGCCCTGTACACCCACACAGGTGTTTAGGGTTAATTTGCAAGCTCTACAGAGGAGTGGAACTGATTCATTGAAATTAAAAAACCCCATACACAATAATAAATTGAATTGTAAATGAGAAAGTTATCTTAGGATCACATTCATATCTATACACACAGGGCCAAGATTAACTAGATTGGCTAGAATTAGTTTAAAATGTTATAAAGTATTATACAGTGTAGATTAAATATATTACTATGTGTTGAAATGTTAAATGGTTAATGTTAAATAGTTTGTTCATTAGTTACAAATAATGATTACATACATCTTTCTCTATCAGTACTTAATAGCTGCGATTTTCTTTGAGTGAACATTCATACATGGAAGTCAAGGCTGTTTACATGATTAGAATGTTGTCATAGTCCAAATAATCCAAAACATGAACTCTATCTTCGACTTACCTCCCACCCTGGCGTTGAAAGCGATCCCTACTCCACAGTAGGAGTTATTGGCCTCCATTGCGACTTCGCCTGCACACCTTGTGCCATGTCTACAACACAGAATAAGATGTTAGCCAAAGGAGATACAAGCTATACAGGAATGTAACTTTTATTAGGATTCCTCAATGTTGAGTGTGTTGTATTGAGCTATGTTTCTTTATTTTGGGACAATGCATATAAAGACCCAGCACATCTCACACCTTACATCTCACTGACTCAAAACTGACAGTTTTGTTGCATCTGTTGGGGAGAGACAACTGACACCTTATTTCTGATTGTTTTAACAATATTGCATTTGACTATACAGTACTTTCTCTGTCCAAGTTCAAGCTAAGAAAATGTTTTATCAGACAGAACTAAAAACACTAGTGTAGCTATACATTGGCTTTAATATGATCTACAACATAACACATATTAGCATACATGAAAAAAACGGTGAGATTATAGAATATATGAGGTGATTATATGCAATGGGATCATTAAGTTATGACTGAAACCTGAAACAAAAGGCAGATTATTGGGTTTTCCATTATGTGTGATATAGCGTCATTATAAAATGGAATTAAAACAAATTTGAAAGAGACAAAAAATACATAGCCGATTGAAGGGAGCTAGGATACCTAAGGTTTTTTTATTTAATGTACTTATTCAGTGGGCTTGTTGTAAGCGCTTACTGAGTGGCTCCCCCTAGGAACAGAAAAACAATTGGAACAGGCATTACCCATTCTCCTCATCTCTGAGAGGCATGGGATTGTGGGACAAGCCATGTAAAGCACGCACATCAAAACTGGCAAACTCCTCCTGACAGACAGACACACAGAGAAAAAAAACAGTATAATGGAATACAGTATATCAAACAAGACACTATACCCACAGAGACATTTTTTGTAGTTTTGACCCTCGACATACTCGTGTGTGAAACTAATATTTACCCCTTTGACTCAAGACTCAAATAAAACCGTTAAATTTGTAACTTTGTAACTGTAAGACTATTTGGCATAGATGGAAGACATAAAGATTTGAAATAAATCGATTCTATGATTGTAACAGAGGCAACCTTAGAAGTAATTTTTTAGGACCTGTATCAGCTGTTAATCCAAATGGAGCACTGGTCAAGACACATTGGATATTATTTGGCTTTTAGAAGCACATTCAGACATTTATACTGCACATTCTGTATACTGGTATTAATTGGAAGTCGTTTTTATGCCAGTTTGTGGAATTTCGTGGCACAAACTGGCAAAGTGGCACATAGTAGCATTTTAGATTAATTGAAAATCCACTGATAATATTCACTTGCACATAATGCATTTTTCTAAAAAGGGCAAATACCTCTGTCTAATAGTAGCATAAGCGTGTTTGAATGAATTATGTTTGTAAGTGGGTATAGGGTATATGTCTTTGGTGCACGCAAGAGCAATTATGTGCCACAATAAAACTGAGTGTGCACAACTCCTGCTGCTTCTCTCTTTCTCTCTGTTCAGGCAGAGAGAAAGTTAGCCTGCATGCTTGGATCTGCCTGTTGGATTATAAAAGACTGCAAATCCACAGAGAAGCCTGTTTGCTGACACCTCTGCTCTGCATCAAACAATGCACTTGTGTAACACTAAAGGATTTATCCACAGATGGATATTTTATTATTGCTTTAAAGCAAAAATCTTGAAATATCCACTATATTACCTGATTTCCTCACATTTTTAGGCTAACAATAACTATGTAAATTTACATTCTGTAAACTAAGAGATGGCATGCATTTGGAAGTTATTCAAACTCAAACCTCATGTGTAAAACTTGATGTTGGCGCATCACACATACATACAAATATCACAGTCAATATCGATATCAGACCCAAATGTTGTGGAATTTATATTATAAATTACTTACAAAGAACTTTTAACTGGGGTTTTAATTACATTTGCAAACGGTTACACTATGTCAAAGACCATGCGGGTCAGTGAAATGAATGAACGACCTTCAGACACAGACATGCAAGCTAACATACTGAGTCACAAATATCAAACACACAGGCATATTAAAACTGTAGGTCTTAAGTCAACCAGTCAGGCTCTAATTTAAATAAACATGACTAAGAAATCATTTCCATTCCAAAAAACTTATGTATGTACAGTTTACTCACAAAATTTTTTCTCAAGTCTTTGTTGGTGTAATCCACACCTGAATAGGAAATAAAAAGAAATATAAGAATAAATAAATAAGAGTTGAAGCCTCCAATTCTTTATATATTTTCGAATTCAGTCTTTAATAATCATACTACAAAACAATATATGCAAGTGTTTCCTGGATCTCATATAACTCTGTCTTTCCACATCAACTGCAAAGCCATCCAACACACTCTCGCACACACCTCTGTTGCAGAAGGACTCCTGTGGTCTCAGTCAGCTACAGACGAATGAGGGCCCCAGGAGGCCACACACACACAGATGCATACATACAAAATCACGTAAGCATACACACACACACGCCGATGGGACCTGCCAGTCTTAAGTCTCATGCAGGCAGTGCCTCCAGGTTGTCATGGTAACATGCAGTGAGTTCGTCATTTAGGCCTGATTGGGTTCAGCTGAGGCGCGATGGAATCCTGGGTGAGTGAAAGGCTTCTTGCAACACGCTACCAAATGCTATGCTAGCTAGGGCAGTCTACCCCCTGCTACTTAACCACTTCTACTTTATTTTGCCTTAGTCCAACTCTTTCTGTCATACCTCCGTCAAATTACGACCACTATTGCATACTCATCTTTATAATTTAAATGATTTTCTCACTAACATAGTGTTTTTACGAGTAGGCCTACTGTCGGTCTATGAACTGAAATCACTGTCAGAAAAATCTTCAGTAACAACAGGTGACATTAGAAGAATCTCTAGATAAGCGCTAGATATGTTACTAGTTACACTAGCAGTCACCAGTATATGGGGCCGTAGAAATCATAATTAATTCTGGCTCTCAAATACATACATTTTCCTTTCACATACATACAGTATATTTTTACTCTCGCATACATACATTTTCACTCTCATATTTATATATTTCACTCACATTTATACATTTTGCTCTCATGTTCATATATTTTAACGTACACATTAATACTCTTTTAATACTATGGGGCAGGATAGTCTAGTTGTTAGGATCCGTGGGTGGTAGTGTGCTTTCTCTCTCCCTCTCTCTCTCCTCTATTCCGTTCTGCCAGCAGGTGATTGCGGGACTGAAGTCAGCTGTACGGGAGACCGACCAGGAGCTACTTAGGAGCTTGGCCTTCCTTCACTCGTCGCCGGAGCGTCAGCTACTCACCACTCAGCTAGTTACCGTCAGCTACTCACCCGTCAGTATGAACCGAATCTGGTTGTTCCTCATTTTTGATAGAGGATTCTGAATACTTGTTTATTTTGAACTAGGAAGCTATTTGGTCGCGTCTCCTGCAGGCTTCACTCCTGCATCCCGCTGGCAACCTGCACTTCCCCAGCCCCCATGCTGCCTCCAGTGCCTGCTCCCCGGCGGACCCTGAGGGCCCCGAGGCCTCCCACGCCGGCTCCGCGCTTGGCCCATACGGGTTACCCGCTGGTTCCCAGCCTGGTCCCTGGCGCGTCCCCGCCTGTGCCGCCACTCTGCAGCCCGGCCCCTGGCGTCTGTTCACCAGGTCCAGTTGTCGAGGAGTGCACCCCGCTGCAGTCCTGCCCAGGAGCGGCCGCCTGCTCACTCGAGCCGCTGGAGCCGAAGCCAGGTCCAGCCGCCGAAGAGCTCATCCCGCTGCAGTCCTGCCCAGGAGCTGCCGCCTGCTCGCTGGAGCCGAAGCCAGGTCCAGCCGCCGAGGAGCTCATCCCGTTAGAGGGGGGGTACTGTTAGGATCCGTGGGTGGTAGTGTGCTTTCTCTCTCTCTCCCCTACCCCGTTCTGCCAGCAGGTGATTGCAGGAGTGAAGTCAGCTGTGCGGGAGACCGACCAGG
>JAODLI010001174.1:0-11458 GCA_027575585.1 Percopsis omiscomaycus | reverse complement strand
TTTAAACATTTGATATGTCATCTATGTTGTATTCTAAATAAAATATTGAAATTTGAAACTTCCACATCATTGCATTCGGTTTTTATTCACAATTTGTACAGTGTCCCAACTTTTTTGGAATCGGGTTTGTATTTAGCTTGATAATCTTTATTATTTTGATGTCATAGTATAGAAAATCTATAGTTTTTTTGTCTTCTTCTCAAAAACATGTTCGTCATATTAACAAAAAATTGTTTTAATGAATGTGTGTGTTAGATGGTAGATGAGCTTGCAGAGCATAGAGATCTGGTGTACAGGGAGAAGAATAAAGGTCCCAACACAGAGCCTTGAGGGACACCAGTGTTAAGTGAGCAGGTTTTGAAAAGGTGTTCATTCCAAATCTGCCAGGTAGGACTCAAACCAGGAGAGTCTGCAATGCCTAGATTTTCTAGGGTTGGTAGAAGGATCTAGTGGCAAATGCATCAGACAGGTCCAAGAGGATGTGGACTGAAGAGGAGGAGGAAGCTCTGGCAGTGTGAAGGGCAAAGTGAATGTCAATTTGGGAAGAGCGCTCTCACTGGAGTGAGCAGCCTTAAAACTATGGTATGGGTCTAGAAAGTTGTGCTAAGAGAGATAATAGAGTTGGTTAGAGACTGCTCGCTCAAGGGTTTTAGATGGAGAGATATCTGCATTTCTTGAGCAGTGGCCTGACTTTGGCTGTCTTAAAAGCAGCCTGTGGTAAGGTGTCATGTGAAATTGATTGGAAAAGAGATATGGGGATGGGGTCAAGTGGTTGCCTGATTATACCGTAATTTTTTCATTTGATTTACTCTTGCCTAAGGTTTGACTTCATGAAATCGAAGCTGCTCTTTGAGGGTTTCTCCAATGGTTCCAAGTCTGTCAACCTGGTATCGCATTCCCTCCTGGCGTACGACACGCGATACACTGAGCCCAGCACAAGCACACACACAATTGCCAAAGAAAACTCGGCCAAGCACAACGTCTTCAACTGCATTCTTCAGCCTTCCAAAACCGGCTCTAATGGGTCATCTTTACAGCTCGAACTGCATTACAGGTACCATCCATAGCTTCTAGCATATCAGAAAAATAGGCATGTTTAGTTTTTTTACAACTTACAGAAAAACAGTATGGTGTGAAAAGTGGGAATAATGTATAAATGGTATAATATACTGTATAACTCAAAACTGAAAAAAACTGTTGAACTTTTTCTTATCAATAAATTACTAACATTCGCTACTATTTATTCCTGTTAGAGGTAATACAGTTACACTTCTGATCCTCTCTCCCCATCTCCTCAGGTCCACGCGTAACTCCTCCTGCTTTACGTTAGTTCTCAACAATCTCAGAGTTTTCCTCATCTTTGACTGGCTCCAGCTGGTGCGCGACTTTCTGCGCATGCCACTGGAGAGTGGAGCAGCCACCGGTGCCCAGTCCCGCCAGCGCTGGCCTAGCAGCAGCAGCACCGACTCAGGCACCAACATCGGAGTCGTCATGCCGAAGACAGTCAAGAGCGGTGTGGTCACAAAGAGGTCCACAGTGCCTGTCACTCAAGACCGTCATCTGGAGGTTAAGGTCAATGTCACAGGTCAGTGAAAGGGGTTCTAATTTTCCTCCCCACAATATACTGTATTATATTTAGTACAAAACAATCATCATTTGAATGTGTTTCTAATTGCAATGTGAACCGTAATCAGTTATGGTCAACCTCATTTAAGATACCATAAATGAATGATAAATATTTGTATGTATCGAAATCTTACTGAAACATCACTTAAAATAATAAAATTCGTATTTTAGGCCCCATTTGTATATCGGATAAGATACCAAAGTATATAAAGGAAGTGTTTATTTATTTCTCATAAATATTACTTTATTAGTTTAAATTGTATTCATCTTCAGGCACAGAATTTGTGGTTGTGGAAGACTCTTCCTGTTTGGACACCAACGCTGTTATTCTGAAGGGGACTACTGTTCTTACCTACAAGCCTCGTCTGCTAGACAGACCCTTCTCGGGTAGTCTAGCTGGAATAGAGGTGACTTATCTAAGCAGATTGTTCTCAGCTT
Organism: Percopsis omiscomaycus; assembly: GCA_027575585.1. NCBI lineage: Eukaryota > Metazoa > Chordata > Actinopteri > Percopsiformes > Percopsidae > Percopsis > Percopsis omiscomaycus. The sequence goes on along the minus strand of JAODLI010001174.1, from coordinate 9,394 downwards.
CTGAGAAATCCCTTTTATCATTGTTATTTATCCCAACCTAAACATTCACTTACCTTAATATTGATTTGAATTAAATATATGATTTTGTTATGAAATCTTTATCCCCTGATCTGCAGGTGTTTTCCTGTCGTCTGGGTAGTGAACAGGAGACGGCGCTGTCCATCATCGACCCGGTCAACATTCAGGTCGAGCTCTGTGGAAGCCCAACATACCAGAGCAGCTCAGGTCTTCTGGATGCCTTCAACATGGAGGACTTCCCACCACTGCTGGAGGTCAGATCTCCAACAAGAGAAAACAATTAGTGGAAATAATGGGCTATTAATAGCAAAGCACATGATTGAGAAGCTCGACTGTACCAATGAATCTTGTGAAAACATATTACCAGAAGGTGCCTCATCCAGTGTCATAGATACAGTACAATGGAAGCCATTTCTTTCTAATCTAATTGGAGTATAAGGTCTCAATCGTCTTCTTCTGATGGTCTGACAGGTCCAGTTCCAAGCACTAGACATCCGTCTGTCCTACAACGACATTGAACTCTTCCTAGCAATTGCTAAGTCCATCCCTACCGTTGGAGCCTCAATGACCAGTGACTCTGCCAACAGTTCGGTAGCCAGTACTGAATCATCAGCCTCCCAGAAGAACAACTTCAGGCAGAAGACGGAGGCTCTGTTGGGTATGTGTTCAAATATTCCGCCTCTGCATGAGCACATCAGATATCCGTATAAAAAATCTGTGGTGCTACGTCATTGGTGCATTTGCCAATAAATCCATTCACTGCCTCCGTTAGTTCATTGTAGGGATGTCCCCGACTAAGATTTGACATAGTCAAATCTGATTGGTCAAGTTTTGCCTATATAATCTTTCTTTTTTTTTACTCATTGTTAATAACAAATCACACACTGATCGTTATGAGAGTAGCTACAAACACATATTGAACAACAAATATGTTAGAATTCAGAACTTCCTCACAGAAACTGCAATCATAACATGCCACGGCGGGCATGTTATTATTGCAGAAAAAAAACACTGGCTTACCTGTGGCTACTATACCTACACAAGGCGGAGTCTTGTCGCAATGTGACATTACGAATCTTCAAGCGTAATCCCACCTGAATTTCATGCCGGCGATGAAAAGGACAAGACATGGGTGGACTGACTTTCTGAATAAATAATAATCTAGCAATTATTATAAAATATATCTCCATGAGAGTGCCACTATCTTGTTCAGGACCTGCAGAAAGTGGCAGGTGGGAGGTAGGTCGGCATTTGATCAGATACTTTAGATCTGGAGAACATCCAGTGGAAACAGTTTTCACATATAAGCACCACGAGTTGTTTTCCATGAAACAAAAACACAACACAAAATTTAAAAGTTACCAGTTCAAAATGTATACAGATTGCAAAACGTGAGGTTTTGACTGAAACCATTCTCTTTAATACAAACATACTCCAATTGTGTGTAGGAAATGTTTTATTTACTGTGGGAAACAGTATTACCTCTGTATAACTCCTTGTAGCTGCTTAAATATAATTGTTCTCAAGAGACATCATATTGCTATGTTGTTTTTTTCATAGAAGGCCAGCTGACACACTTGCAGAACCTTGGCTTCAGGAAAGAGGACTGCAAGAAAGCCCTGGTTTTCTGCAAAGGTGAAATAAGTGGATATTGGATTTTTGACAGAAAGATTGATGTTTTGTATGCCCTAATTTTTCATTGTCTCTTATCAAATTGAATTTGAATTACAAAATTGACAATATTTTTAGTTTTTGAGTGTTGGGAGTTAGCGATGATATATTTTATTGATGAGCAGTGGGCACAATTCTTAGTGTTTACTTTTTAAATTGTATTTAAGTCATGTTGTGTGCTTGTGTTTCTACTAGGCCAGCTTGACCAGGCAGCCACATGGCTTCTAGAGCACGCTGAAAGTGAAACCCAGGCTGACCATGCTAGATCCAGGTCAGACACTACCAGCCACTCGGCTCCTCTCTCTGGGGTGGAGGTAAAGGCGGACAGTGTCTGCATATGTTTCATTGATGACTGTCTGGACTGCGACATCCCATTGGCTGAACTCACTTTCTCCCGTGAGTACTTCACTTTAAATACCTGTACAAATGCCTGTTTGACAGCTGTTTTTGGTGGATTGAGCTAGTACAATAAGGATTTAGCCTAAAGTCTATTAAATAATATGTACATTTCCAACCTAGACCTTATTCAAATGTTGTTTCCTATTATGTGTAACGGTGCATTGCACAACCTTACTGATAGCTGTATTATTGAGAAACTCACCACTCTATCGTTACTTCATTGCAATTAAATGGGTAACATCCAAAAATCTTCATTTAGAAAAAGGTATACCTTGGGAAGGAAATAGTCTAAACTAGGGATGTGTGTGACTAGTCGATTACACGTTGCTACCCTTGCTAGTCGGCAACCGAAATACTAGTCGGTTAAACGTATTATTATTATTTTATGAATGTACACATTTATATTAGGCATACATATTGACATCACTTTTACTTAAATGTCATGTCTTCCTAGTCATGTGTTGCTTTTTAAAAAAACGACCACATTATACTAATGTTAACAACGCCGGATAAAAAAAAAAGAAAAGAGCATCCATTACTAATGTTAACTAATTGTCTCTATGGTAGGATTGTATGTGCTGCAACGCATTGGGTCCACTCAAGAGGGCAAAGCTAGCTTCACTCTGGCAGGAGATTACTACAACAGAGAGCTATCAGGTAAGTAACATTAACACATAAACCTTAAAGTAGCCCAACAGTACACCAAAAAAGTTTAATATACCACACACAACCTCTAAACAGTATCTCTACACTTTCATTCCCATTTAAAATGCCAGGATCTATAAATATGCACATTTAAAACACAGAAAATGTTGTGAGCTTCTATGAGGATGGGCAGAAAGGAGTGCAAGCCACTCAGCACTCTGGTGTGGGTGGGACATGGACTTTCAAATCATAACAGCAATTTCTTTGTAACACTGGTTTTTAACCACAAGGGCAATTTTGTACCTTTAAGACCCTTTACATTTCTACCATTTAGAATGTACTTTCATTCATTTTACTAATACCAATAATGTAAATAAATTTTGGGCTACAAAGGGCACTTGCAATTAGAAAAAAGTAGAAATCTAAAATAAAATTAAGCTATTATTTTTACTCTGCAATTGTCATGTGATAAAATGTTCTATGTAGTATATTTACTGCTGTGTAAAATCTATATTGCTACATTGCACATATACTATAAGTACTTCTATAGGGGGTGTGTACTTAATTTTGTGTTTGTTTCCAATAGGTTGGGAGCCCTTTATTGAGCCATGGCCTTGTGTCTTGACATGGCAGCAGCAGGCTGCTGGACGTCTCCACCCCCCACGTCTAAAGCTGGTGGTAGGGGCCAAGCAGAGACTCGACATCAACATCACCTCTGTCCTGTTGGGTAGGTCTCACACAGGGCTATAGTCAAATGGTTTTCAAAAAAGTGGTTTACTCGTCATATTCTGGATAAATATATAAATAACCATGAACATTATAAAAATGTATGCGCATTTTACAAAAGATAATAATATATTATCTTTATTGTTAATTTACATGGACAGAAATACTTTGTGCCCTATACAATAAAGTAATCACAGTCTAACAATAAAATTGTCACTTTGCTGTCCTGTTCACTCAAATAATAATTCAACTCAAATCAAATAATATTCTGTAGTGTAAAGCACTTGAGCACTTTTGATTGCTTACATCTGCCCAAAAATGCTACGCATGTTTACACAAAAGTTATTTCAAGTTAACTCAAATTATTAAATGAAAGAATGAATAAATGTTTATCAGTGCATTCACAGGACTGTGTGTCTAACCAAAATCACCTTCAAACTGTATTAATGGGGTTTTTACTGGATACTTCCAGAACAATACCGCACCACCAAAAACTCTTGGCTGGCTGATTACTGTAAGGAGGAAGAACAAACTGCCCATGCCTCAGCTGCCATGCCCTGGATTGGCACCTCTGTTGACCACCCTGCCCTCGGACAAAGTAAGTTCCACCCCCCCACTTCACAGTCTCTCGCACTGCGCAGTAAGGCACTTTACCACTAACTTACATTTACATAAGGCATGAATGCCGATATTTGCTTTAAATATTTCTCCACTTTACAGGTCTGCCGATTTAACTATTGATTCTAACTTAATTCGTAGCTATTAACTGTGTAAATATGGACAGACGAAAAGTAAAGAAAAGAAGGCAAAACTGCATCAAAACTATTTACATCTGTGGCGATGCAGTCTTCAGACATAATTTCAAGAAAGTTTCACACTGGCAATAATAAGGAAAATGCATGGACTGAAAGAACAAATAATCAATCATCCAGCGACGATTACTTTGTACTAGCATTGCGACATCAATGGTTTTATAGCTTGAACCCATTTCATCGCTGGACAAACGTATGAAAAATCAACCTTAAAAGCAATAAAAACAAATGACGCATTTTCACGTTGCGAACATTTGCCACAGCAGAGTATCCACTACATGACACGCACCAATCCAGGTACGCTGTTGGAATACCTAGACCTGGTCGCCCTACCTCAGTCCACTCGGGTGCTAAATCAGACATAGGTCTATTTCCGGGCAAGCCTAGTCAAGCAACCTCACTAGCCACAGAAGTATTCACAATTTTGTAAACTTGTGCTTGTTCTGTGAATTATTTTGTGAATGTAATGTAAAAATTCCAGAGGCCCCACAGAAAACACACACAGAGACAGAGAAAGAGAACTCTTGTGTTTTTCCTTTTACCAAGATTCTCTGATTGCTCTATGCTCTAAGGTTTTGCCTGTGGCTATGCTGTTCCACCTAGTGTTCATTAGAAAATAGTTAGGAATATTCTCTGTATTACTCTTCAACGCAAGCGTTATTTGTTTTATGCAACGTATATAGACTTTCTTATGATTAGTTTTCTTTTACCTTTTATTTCACGTTAACCTAAATCTGCAAACAATTAGCAGGTTATAATTTAATTGGCTGGTCCAGTGATCGTGTGCCCTGTGGATGAGTGACATTGCTGAGGTTCTGTCAGAAAAAGTTGTTTTCTGCAACATCGAAATCAGGACTGAGCTAAAAGAAATTCTCCCCACGGCAGACTATGCACTGCAAAATCAAGCATGCCTAAACGCCACATGCCAACTCCAAGTCAAAAAGGGAGTTGAGCAGACGCAGTTGCAGCGAGCACATGATTTAGCACTGACAGAAGAAGAGGGAGAGAGAGGGACGCTATTCTGGTCGTCTAGACAATGAACCCTGCCAAGCTCCCAACGTCACCCTAGGGACAGCCATGCGGGCAGCCTCAAGCTCTGCACCGGAGGAGCTGTTGACGCCATCATTCCGGAGCCCTGCTGACCGATAAGTCTCGTCACCAAGGGCAACCCAAAATAACCTAAGCATTAACATAATTTCTGTTATTATTGGGTGTGGTGCACTCATAGGCTTTTCAATTGTTTGGAGATATTCCAGCCTTCTCTCTTTCCAACTTTTATCTTCCCCACAGTTGCAATAGGCTAGATAAGTAGTATGGCTACTTTGGCAAAGCATACCAATGCAGTGTTGTTTCCATTGAGATGCTTGATTTATTTAAATCGAGTTACAGGGGTAACTCATTTTCACGGAATGACCTGTTGATGTATACTTTCCATGCATATATATGTTTAATGTAGATTTTAGTGTGTGTAATAAACTTATTATTGTATAAAGCATTATTTCTGTTGTACCAGACAACTAATCAATCCACTGTGAAAGTCTCACCATTCAGATTTATTAGACTTATTAAATTGAATTGATTAAATTCTATCAAACATAGTATTATTATATTACCGTTATGATCAACCATAGTTGAACATAAGCCAAGGTTCTGTGCGCCTAAGTACGGTGGTGCCCTACGTGTAATTATTAATTATGAAAATGAATAGTTCATAAATATATATTATTAAAATTGAGACATATCCAAATATAGAGGTCTTTCATTCCTCTACAATAATCTGTCTCTAATTACTAATATTACTTGATAAATAATTAGCATTTTTAATATAACTGTATAAACTATATATGTACACTTGAGGTTGTGCTGCTCTTGGCAGATATTGCCACTGCTTCGATTTGGTTGGCCAAAGATAATCTGCACAACCTTGAGGTGTAATATTGCTTCATGAAATGAGTTTGACTGTGAATTACGTATCGGTCTGGCTATTTCATGTATCATAACCTACACTCTAAAAGGTTTTGGGGGCGATATAACACGATCCGTGGCTGTGGACAGCCAGAAGTTTATTTTCCTGAATTATTTGGATATAAAGTTGAATGAATTCCATTAGACTTTATATTTTTTCACAGTATATCAAAGTGATTCTACTTCAGTCTGGTCCAGTAACGGGAGAGATGACATGAGACATATTACAGCATGGACTACAAATCCCATTTTTACACTAACCCTACGCATGTGTCTTTCTCCTTTGGTGACGGTCTCTCTCTGATGTCAGGTGTCCCTCTTGCCTACCTTAGAACTAGGAGCACAGCCAGCTTGACCTGCCTCGAGCAGCAGATTCACTCCAGAGGTACAGTCACAGTTGCCCAGACAATGCAACGCAGACAGGTCACCTCTCTCATCAGTTTAATCTCAAATTTCTCATTATGAGATTAATGCAACAAAACATGAATTAGTTTAGTAGAGGTTAGCTTGGTGACAGTCATACGGTGAGTTTTAGAAAAAAAAAGGATTAAATAACTGCAAACAGAAGGGGCTAAGAGCCACCTGGATTTGCCTTCTCAATAAATTATTTACCAAAACATTTCTTGCATATTTGTTGGCCTGTGTTTGCCCAAACTGTTGGAAAGATCTGGTTGAAATGAGATGAGCAGTCTATAATATGTTCGTTGGCAAGCTTCCAATATAGCGGAAATTGGACACATATTGGCCAACCAAACCCAGTAGTTTATTGTATCCAAAAATTCTGTACCAAAATATGCTGCTAGGTAAAGTCAGTCAAACATACAGTAGAACCCTCTCTCTCTATACTTTAAGAAATGTTCTAAAAAAAATGGATTGTGAAGGACGTGAAGAGCTATGTTAATGATACAGAGGTTTTATCTGCAGCAAGTATTTCAGTGATACCAAAACTACTCACTGGAAATTCATGGTGGTTCTTTGAACAGTATTTCTGGTTTGAGTGACCGCTGATTTAGAAGTTAGACCTCTAGTTAGTTCTCTTCTCTCCTCCCCCTCCCCCATACTGTTTTCTGTGTTTTGTGTGGCTTCTGAATAATGTAAGAGTATGTTTTGCTTTTGGAAGTCCTTATATGTCAGTTATGGCATGTAAAATCCATAGTGCCATAGTGGCATGCCTTGTCATATAGTTTATGATGCGAGGATTTTCATGGCACTATGAATTATATGTTGTTTTTTAAGCATTTTATAAAGTATGCTCCCTTTTTTTTTTTAAATTATGCTAGACAAGAGTCTACCATCCATAAAAATTCACAGCATGATATTCATTCACCAGAGGTAGGTATGGTCTATGGTGTGTTTTAAGCGCATAATTATACTGCCGTCTATAGACAAAATGGCTTCACAATATTGATATAAATATGTTTAAAGGGACACTCCATGATTTGTGTCTGGAATTACCCTTGTGGTTTAAACCAGCATTACAAAATGTAATGCACTCAGAGACTGCATACCCCACACCTGGGTGCTCAGCAGCTTGCATTTCTCTCTACTCCTCCCCCTATAGCACTCATGTCTTTTCTACCTCTCCCCCTACAGCCATGTGCCACTTAAGTTCACAGGTGTGTTTGAGGGTGGGATAGGCTTGTGGTTAAAGTGTTTTGCTCACTGTCGAAAGGTCCTGTATTCAATTCCTGACATACATACTTACTTACCTCTAAGTATCCTTGAGCAAGATGCCTAACCCCTTCCTGCTCCTTAATACTGATAACTGTAAGTCTCTTTTGATAAAAGTGTCTGTTAAATGGCATAATTGTATTTTGAAGCATTAACGATGAGCTGGCAATGGGAATGTCATGGGTGAGATGATATAGACAATTATAATTTTGACTTACCTGTTGCATACACAAGTTCCTCTTGCAATAATTAAAAAGGCATGTGCAGGCCTTTTTTGGCTCACACAGTATGTCACATACTGTATGTCATGTATACCACCCATATACAGTAGGGTCCAAAATTCTGAGACCACTAGTCAATATACTTCTATTATGCATTTGTTTAGAATGTAATACTATTTTTTTCATTACAAATGATAATATTATCTTAACAATTGAGTGAAAAGTTGAATCTTTAAAAAGAATTACACTAATTTCAGAATATATATTCTGTATGCCCCCCTTTTGCTTTAATGACAGCGTGCACTTGAGCTGGCATGGAGTCCAGTTTGTTTGTGCAAAACCTATGACCTATGTAATCCCAGCATGATTTGACAACGTTCCAAAGAGCTTCATGTGTCACAGAATGGTTAGCTTTCTCAGTCCCAGTGCCCCCATAAATGTTCAATTGGGTTCAGGTCAGGTGACTGTGGAGGAAAGTCCATGACAGTCAGAACTCTTTGGTCTTCAAGTTTTTGTTTTTAAATGTTTCTGAATCCTCAAACTTTCTGATTTATTTCTAGATTTACATGAAATTATTGGACATTGTGGTCTCAGACTTTTGGACCCCACTGTACATCACAATGTACATTTATAGTTTGCTTATAGTCATGGCCAGTATATGTTCACTGTTTTTGTTCAACATTTCATTCAGTGTTTGTGTTTATATAAGTTTAGCTAAGACTAGAATCTTTTACTCAGGATTTTAAAACATACTTAGCCTATTTGGAAAATATAGTGTTTTCAAGTCACACAACCAATGTCACCAACTAAAATTAGTAACATTATTCCAATCCTAGAATAAAACAATTGTAAATAACACATTTCGATTGAAGTATTACGTGTCCTTTCTTTAGATACGTCTTTGACATGTGTTTTTGTGATTTGCCATTTCCAGCTGATGTCAAGCTATGCAGGAGAAGGCAGCCCTTTGTGCCGTATGCCCTGCGGAACCAGACTGGTTGCACCATGTGGTTTGCCACTCTCACTACTACTCCTACAAGGTATGTCTGTCCATCACCATCTCTGCTATCAAAATACACAGGACACATTTGGGCAAACATTTTAGAAGGGGTATAAAGTTGCAGTTTGTAGAGGTGGGCAATATCGCTCACGCTCGCTCATAGTCGTCCGCTTATCCGAAATCGGGTCACGGGGGCAGCAGCTCCAGCAGGGGACCCCAAACTTCCCTTTCCCGAGCCACATTAACCAGCTCCGACTGGGGGATCC
>JAODLI010001173.1:0-11459 GCA_027575585.1 Percopsis omiscomaycus | reverse complement strand
TACCACTAATCAAAGTAAAGACATGCACCTGTGTGAGCAAACCCAACACAGGTGCGCTGCGGGGAAGGGAGACATGGTGCGCGCATGGGCTTTGCGCGCTGATCGTGACAGATTGTTTGTAGTTTCAAGATAAGCTACTCAGGCCTACTGTAGCGCACGACTGAACGTTGCAATCTGCACAACTGACATAAATTGGAAAAAACACATAAATAGAACGGGATCTTTATGGTTGCCAATCCAGATCAGTTAAAACATGCCTTGATTGGCTCCGATCCCGATGTTATCCGATATCCGATCGGGACATCCCTAATTAAAACTATTAGTTAATAATACTGTAGGCCTTGACCTTTCTCAAATAGACCAGTGCATGGCCTTGGTTTTATATACACTGTAAAATGTTCTGCAACTGTCACTCATCAAGTCAAAGCATTGGTGGTGTTTACAGTAAAGTGTGTCAAATAACCCCTCAGTGAATATGTTTGAAAGGTAATACTGACCTATTAGCGCAGTTGACACCAGTAATGTCTGATAATAGCAACAAAAAAAATGCTTTTGAGAATCTTTCAGAAACAAATCAATAAACCTTTCCTGCAAGCACCAACACAACTTCTTAAGATAATGCTGTTTAAAACTGTTTAAAACGAATCTAAGATTATAGCCAAAGCAATGAAGATCTACAGAAGAAAACCAAGAACATAAAAATAATATAATTACATGGGTAAAACACATTTACATTACATGTCAATTCCACACTAGAACTTTTAGCAGTGTTCGAGACATTAATAGGTTTAAACTTCCTAACAAAACACATAATAAGCTAAACAAAAAAGACAGCACATTTCTATCAGCCAAGCAGCCCTCAGAATGTTGAAACTTCCCTTTTCACAGTACATTAGGCAGGCTCTAATAAAATTGGCCTTGGTAGACAATGAGCAAAATGCTGCTTGGCTATTCTTGCTGACTCTGTGTCTTGCGTAACACACACACACAGACAATGACAATGGAACTGAAAAGCTATGATCAGGAAATTATCAGGACACCCATTGTGCTGTGTCAGTATGACCAGGGAGGTAGTGACCGTGACAATGTAATGACCAAATCACAGGTGAGTGCCTCTCCTTTAGACACTGAGAGCAGAGGGCATGATGGAGAACAGTTTGGTTATATGGTCTTTCTACAACTAGTCTAAACTGAATTATTACCCCCCTCCCCCCACTTTAGCAATGTGCTTCGTGTTCTTGTCATATGACTTTCACTCCATGTAGTCAAAACAAGCTCATTGCTTTCACAGTTCTGTGAGGCAGTCAAGGAGAGGAGATGTAAATACAGGCCCAAGCAGCAACACCTCATACACTCTAGTCTACATCCTGATCTCCACAGACGAAGAAATAACATTGTGCAGCCCCAATATCTGTTCTTCTTCTCTACTGCAATATCTGTGTTATGTAGTTTCACCCAGAAGACCAATTCACCTTTCCCTAGTAGTACATACAGTATAATGCACATGTATTCACCTAAACTGTGCGCTGTGTAGCATATTGTTTTCATTGGTTGGATTTAGGCTACCTCTCATACATAAAATAATTATAACTGACACTTCGCATTTGTGGTTAGACTTTTTAGTTTTTTTCTGCTGGTTACTACAAATTAAATAACTAAAAACAACTAATTACTACAAAAGGGCCATCTGGTCTTGGATTTCTATTAAGGCTATTTGCTGGCTTTTTTACAAGGCTCAGGTGGATTAGGAGAGCTGGTTTCTCAGTCCTCCGAAAGAATGTTTTTGGTGTAAACCTAACAAAGAGTAGACATTTCCGGATGTAAAATATGGAGAATATATATAAGACCTACAAAGGCATAGATGTCACCGTAACACAGGAAGCCATTGTGCAATCACTGGAAGCAGCTTGTATGCACAGCTCACAGGACCGGAAATTATGGTTAGAACATCTTGGGCTGTATTCTGTTGATTAATGGCCAGGTCCCTCCGCTGAATATAATGAAGCACTATCACTGAATATAGAAGTATGTTAAATAGAACAGTGCATTACACAACTCGGCCGTTCCATGTGACGCAAAGCCGATGTTGGCCATCCTAACCTAGGCTATCCTGCCTCTCCTCATGTGAGGATTCTGGTCAAGTCTGAAGTTTTGAAGTCTGAGTAATACACCTTGTTGCGGTTACCCTGGTTGTTTTTGAGAAAAGCGGATGTCTGCACGTGTGAGAGTTGAGTGTTCGGCTGTACTCTCTCACAGAGACCCAGAGATTATACCAAGACATAATCCAGCACGTGTTAAAAGCCAACACGAGGCTATTTTAGGTCGTCTTTTGTACAAACAACAATGTCAAATCCCACCAGCGACAGAATTATTAGCATGGAAATATAAATGAAAACTATGGCTTAAGTGGTAGTGCTGAGGTTGATGAATATGTGTGTGTGTGTGTGCTTGGCATCATTGCTATCTCCTCCTGAGATATCAGGGAACTCAATAACTCTTGTTTTGCCACCTCAGGAAACTCCTATAGGAGCACACAATAGGTCACGTGTTTGTGCTGAGTGTGCATGTGTGTCCACACACACAAATGTATGTGTGCTTTTGTTTGGGGCATATTGTACAGTCAAAAGGTGATTGTACTGCCCTACTGTACTGTTGTACTGTCAATATTTTACCTGCTGTCACTAAGGCATACATTAGCATTATTTTAAAGGTGCCTTTCTGCCAGAATTATTATTATTATTCAGTACCACGAGTCACTCATATTTCAGGTGAGGTTATAACTCCTTTTATTGACTAAAAATGACTCCACATGCTTAGTGCAACCGGTATCTTAGTCCTAGGTGAGTTGATAACGACAATTGCCTACAGAGCCTACAGAGCCTAAGCTTGGACATACTGTACAGAATCAACCATGGCACTAGTTGGCCTACAATAACTCTCTAGGCTCTCTTCATCATTGAACAGTTGTTCACAAACTGAGAACGTTTCAACCAACACGGTCTGCATACGATTTCTCTACGTAGCTACAGCTTGTGTCCGCAATGTTACAAAGCTTCTCATGTTTCTTACACACGGGAGCCAGTTAAACCATCCCACTGGAAACGAATGAGGACTTCATATGTAACGTTAGGCTAGAGAAAAACCTTACCTTAGCAAGGATGTCGCCGAGCTTTAATTTATTATCCGCAAGGTTTTTAGATCCGCTATCCGCGAACCTCTCGTAATCTGCTGATGGTTTGCGGATGTGCGACTTCAATGTGCTACCACACTGTTTATATCGGTGTATCGGTGCTCACCGCTTCTCCTTGCTGCTGCTGTTGCCATGGTTATTCATCCAGCCCCTGTACATTCTGCAGTAATCCTCCCTCTCTCCCTCCCTCTCTCCCTCTCTCTCTCCCCCCCTCTCTCTCTCTCTCTCTCTCTCTCTCCCACTCTGACCGTCGCCTCTTAACGGGGATTTCAATTTATGAAAGTGCTGCGTCTGTCTAGAGATTTAGCGTTGTGTTTATCCTCAGTGTCTGTTCAGCGCTTGACATAAAATAGTATCAGAGGAATACTAATGGTCAGCATGCAGTGATTGTGTCATGCCACTGCACCGTGCGTCCACGGCGAGCTGACGTCACAGAGTGCTGTTGAAAAGTGAATTGAGTAGCCTAATACTGACTATTATCACAATATGTACAAGTTGTAGCTATTCATAGCCTAAAAAATATAAAAACTCTACTTTTGTTGTTGTCAGAGAGCATAATTATAATAATAAAGTTACATACAATGCCAAGTCATTATTCATGATTATGAATTATGAATCAGGTAAATTGGGACACTTTTTCGCATGTAAAAAAGAACCATAAAGATACCAATGCACATAACCTTATCTGACCAATTTTAGCGGATGGCCCAATTTACCTGACTTCACTATACAATTGCCTTTTTTTATATTTTGTTCATGCAAGTAGGCTATGGTTTTGGCCAGCCTTTCAGCTAGCTTCTATAAACATACACATAGGAACAAAGGACAGTTTTGAAGATGTTATTATAGGAGTCATCTTATTGGTCACCATGGACTGATAGTCACATATAGAATGTGGTAGAAAAATTTAAGGATGTTCCAAAGGATGTTTTTTTGGAGAAAAAAAACAGTACCTTCAAACCCTGCATCACTTGTTCTTGGCAGTACAGGTACTGCAATTAAGTGCCATCTGTTCTCACAGAATATCTCCACATAGACTGAGGCATTTGTTATAACTTATGCATTACTTAACTTTAGTTGGCTTGTAGCTTTTGGTTTTAACACTGGGACAGGGCTTTGTTTCTATTTTATAAAATGTATTTTGTTTACCGTCCCTGTTCTTGTGTTTGTTTGTTTTTTTCTGTATTAGTGCCAATGAACTCGGAGTTGCTGTTTATGTTTGATGCCATTCCTCTTAAAATTCTCAAAGTCAATGGCATTGTCACTGCTGTGGCATTCTGCCACAAGCCAGAGTACTCTTGATTAAGAGAGAAGCCCTATTGATTCTTGTTCTTCCTTTTTTCCTTTTGCAGACTGTTTATGCCCAGATGACCACATCCTGAGAATCGCAAAGACCTCGGTAGCACTGGAAACACCAGCTCCCAAAGTCAACATTGACACTCCTCTTTGTGTCAGGAATTAACCTTGTGGGTTAAAGCTGCGTTACAAATTTGTTGCTGTTTTGGGTTGGAACTAAAAGCTCCTCCCCCTACAGTCAGCCCCCCTTTTGTGGACTGTGGCATTTCAAACATCAATATTGAGCTGGGGCAGAAATGTTGTGATCTGAGGGTCCTATAACAGCATCGACAAGTGTACCTTGACATTTGGTACTTACAATGGTACGATCAATGACATAGGTTGACATTGCTTTGCTACATAAGCGGTCGTTTCCTTCGTAGGCAAGCTGTGGTTAGTTTCCTAATTCAGTTTGGATGCTTGTTATATTAATGATAAATAAAGTGAAGCATTTCTGTACATCTTAATTATATTATATTAACGATCCAAAAAGACGGGAGTGCAATGTGGTTCTCTCACAGAGCCATGGATTGAGGGTAATATAGTTCGACAGCAGATTAGAACAAGCCAAAAATTCTAGTTTTGTGCGCTGTCCACGACGGAACTGAGCTATTTGTGGACTGCACACTGCTGTGTGTTGCTCTGGTCACGGGTGTGCTAGTCATGAGACTATGGCTGCCCGAATGAATAATCACAAGTTGTTTTCCCTCTTCCACGCATCTGCACTGTCTCTCACCGTATTTTCATTGAGCTCTCAATTACCCTGTCTGGGCACATGATCTCTCCCACAGGTCTCTGAGGGGAGACAGTCACTGTATCGTGTTTCCCTCAGCAGCTGAAAACTTCATAGATGAGCACTGTGGTGTGGCTACAAAGGCTCCATTGATCCAAGTAATGTGATATGGAAACAAATATTTTATCCTTGACCTTACATTGTCGGTTGTAGTAAATTGCAGAGTCTCGGGTTGCAGTGAGGTTAATGACCCCTGATAGCAAACATCGTTTATTTCACATCCTGTAGTAGAAATGAGCAATGATATTGAAACAACAATACTATAAACATGCATTTGTGTGCATGCTCATAAAAGTGAAAGTGTCCAATATGCTTGTTGACAGCAGCGGTTATGGGCTTAAATAGCAGAATTACTTTCCCTTTTAACAGGAGATTTCTTGAGCACAAATTCAATTCCTAAGTGTCAGACACAACTGACACTCAATTAGCGCTTAATACGGAGCTCTAACCAACAGGCAAAGTGAACTATAATGCACTGCATTGTGCTCTGGGACACTGGATATACAAAAAGGTTTTGTTAAACAGGAATCTGAAAATAAAATGGCCATTGACGAATACCTCAGTATATTATATTAACTATGATTAACATACTGTGATTAAAACTGTGATTAAAGCTGCATATGGTAACATTTTGTAATGGTAAAATACCAACATTTACTTGCTATTAGCATAATCTGTGTTCCCAAACCACAGTGAAACCCCCAGCTCAACATGATACCCCTTACATAATCTAGTGTATCTACAGTAGTTCTACCCGCAGGCCTACATTAGAAGGACTGGCACACAGTTAGGACGGTTTTTGTCCTCTCTACCACTGACAAAGCTACGCCTCAAGTGATTTCTGCAACTACTGTACATTTAAAGTCATTTTTGGACCAGGCTACTGTTAGGGGCGAGAGTGTTGACCCAACACTCAGAGACACCACAATGAAACAGAAGTAAAAGAGAATATTTTTATTCTCAAAAATGGAACATAAAAATAACTAAGGCGGCTCAGCCTGCGGTCCGATCCGGGTGAGCTCGGTACTTGAGAAGGAGGTAGCGGGGATATGCAGTCAGCAGGAGGTCCGTAGTGTCTGCACAGAAAAACCACGAAGTCAGACAGAGTAATAGCACGAGGAAGTAGAACGACTAACATAGAATAGCCCGTGATACCGTCAGAGGTGAGATACAATAATCTGGCACTGTTGCAGTCTTCCGTCCAGGTATAAAAGCCGTCAGGGGTGATGAGGGAATTGGCCACAGCTGTGCGGACTTCAGACAGGTGCTGGCCACGCCCCCTTAACCTCTTCCAGGGGAAGACATACAACAGGCAGGAAAACAAAGGAAAACACACACAACCCAAGACACACACACAGTAGCCCCATGACAGCTACGATATTGCAAGGTTTCCTACACGGCTTTAATGTCTCAACAACAATCAACCAGTCGTAGTGCATTTTAGCTGCGCATTTGTTGACCCTCCAAGCACCACAAATGTGCCCACCGCAGATGCATGAGCAAAAAGATTCAACATCAGACATCATATGCCTCAAGCAATTACATAACGTGTAGTGGGATACGGAAACAGCAGGCTTCCCCCAAGGCCGTTAAAGGTAATAACACGGTTCCCTTCTTGTCAACATCAGATGCATTCTTTATGATTCTGAAATCCACATTTCATCGCCCGCTGTCAACAGTAGTCTTTCCCCAGTCTGACGATAATTATTAGCAGGATTACACAGAGCCAACACGTGTCATTAGGGTGCACTGTAAAGAGTATGGGGTGGGGAAGCAGAGGAGTCCAGAGGCCTCATCGCCTTTTCTTATTTAAGTGTCGGTAATAAAATAGAGTCACCACCTCCCGAAGCCCTCCCGGCCAATGGGAACGCGATGAACCAGGTTTTATGTGTTGCCAGAAGAAGTTTGGGCATCCCCTGCATGGGTTCTCCCAGTCAGTCCTCAACATGCGCAGGTAGGACTAACTTCATGTCGGCATCTCTTTCTGCACATCTGTTTCACCGCCGCGCCTGATCTCCGAGCCCGCCTGTATCCCGTCACAGAAAGGGAGAGAAACATGGCAACTCACAGCTCCAAGCTGTCAAGGTAAAGCAATCAATGATTTTCAGCTCTTGTGATTACAATTAAGCTTGTGGTCTGGCACTAGTAGGCCTTTGTGAATATAGCATTGACTAACAATGTTTTATGAGCTCCTGCATATTGTTGTCAGAGCCAACTTCTTAGGAATTTAGAAAAGCCTGTCAGAATAACCAAATGTATTTAAAGTTTTAAAAAATGAACCAATTTACCAAGTTAGGGCCATGAAACGTTTTCAATACTTATTAATACTACAATACTTACTTATAAACTGCAAAAATATCTACCATGCATGTATCTTCATATTACTGTTCAATAAAACAAGCACTATTTACAATATTTACAGTGCTGTCCTCTTAGAGCTGTGTAGTGGTATGAAAGCTTCTCATTTGGCCATATCCTCTAATTTGGCCTACACTCATATGCAGCTTCTCAGGGTGGGCGTTTCAACAAGGAAATTCACTCATGCTCGTAAGCCAATTTTACTGTAGGTTTTTGTTCTTTGGAACTAAATTGTGTCTCTGTTGAGTGTACTGTATCTGGTCGGACCTCCAGAAATAACCACATGGTTATACACTCATGCAACCGTGTGAAATTCTGAGATTGTGAAGTGACTAACTTCAGGCCTGTAGCACACAAATACACAGACAGGTTCTTAGCAAAATACCTCTGACTCCCAACCAGAAGATCATGGGTTTCATCTCCAGGATGCCTAGCCTAACTATAAGCATCCTTGACTCGGATCGCTGTCCTTAATACTCACTTTAAATTCCTTTGGATAAAAGTGTCTACTAAATTACTTAGTAATACCATAGTTTTACAAAATTCATGGATTCAAGTTGATTTATACGTTCCTGTAAGTCTAAGATTTCTATATTTGTTTGTGCTACTGAGGTTAAATGTTTTGTTTTAATTTACCTGAACTTTAATTCCGTGCACTCTTGCATACAGATGTAAAAAGCCTTCATCTCATTCTAACTTTTATGTTGATCTGTAGTTTGAGTACAGTGTAGACCTATGTCAATAAGGGGGCACTAAACATCTGTGCTGTAGCTGTGTCCCTAATGCTAATGTTGAGATACATTTCCACCTTTGAATGTCTTAAAATGTCACTAGAGAAAATGTTTTCATTAGTTTATGAACTGGCATTTGCAGCTCACGTCTCGTGTATTGAAATACAACAATCCTGTTATGTGACTGCAACCCTGGAAATGACAGTTGTGACAGCCAATCGTAAGACCATCATGTTACAATACACTTTTAGTTTTACTTGGGCTTGGGAAGACCAAATACTAATGGAATTGGCTTTAACTTGTTCAAGTTGAATACACATTTTATTTCAGCTTACTGTGAGTTTAAGGCAATGAGATAAATAAATAAAGGCCCCCGGTCAGTGAAAGCTTGTCTGTGTGCATCATAGACGGATTGTTGCATCAGGCCATACACAGTAGTTGATGGCCTGTCATGGAAGATGGACAGATCACCTGCAGGGCATTGCGGCCGCGGCTTTAACATGAAGGGCATAATGTTAGTGCCCAGTTACTTCCCTACAGGGACCTTGCTGGGTAGGCCATTAGTCATTAAGCTGACAGATGACCCCCGATTCACACCATCTCTCACACACACACACACACACACACTTTCTCTCTGTATCTCTTTCTCGCCTTAACACACACAATCCAGGCAATATAAATATATAATCCAATTCATGGACAGAGGTTCCACTCTGATCACACCACACCCTCTCACTCTCCTAAAACAAAGGCCAAGTCGTGCCCTTCATCCTTCCTAGAGAGTCTTCCTCGCCCACTGGGTTGATCCGTCCGCAGTTCATAGTTCCCCCCAGTTGGCATGTTGTATTGGGGAGGTTGGGGAGGAGGATCAGTATTCACATGTACTATTCAGTCTATTTTAGACATTGTTAGAGAAGAATGTAGTCTTACAGTGTCTTAGAAGGGAAATCCATCAAATCCTTCAAACTATTTATTTTAGGATCTTAACGCTTAAGTGTCACACTGACAAGGAAAAGTTTCACCCTGAACTTAAATGATACACCGATAAATGTGTTCACTTCATATATTTGTCTCTGGGCGGTGCATTGTTGTACATTCGCCGAGGTCAGCAAACTGCATTTGATCCAATCATAATGTTATGCAATAGATAAATATATATGATTTTTATATTTTTTGGTTGATGCTTAACAATGCATTCAACTTTGATATCGTTTATCAACTGTCAATTAAAGGGCCACTCCTCAATTTATGTCTGGACCTGCCCTTGTAGTTGAAACCAGCTTTACAAGAACAATGCATATGTAGGCTATACACATAAACAGGGGCAAGGGAGCTGTAACACAATTTAAGAGTGTACCTTTAAGCTTTTTAACATTTCAATATTCTCTGTTCATTGTTGGTTTGATGTGTTTTCCTTTCCCAGTAATTGCCTCTGTGAGTTCTTATCAAATAATTTCCATTTTCCAACCCAATCATTTTATCTCTGTGAGATGCCATTTTCGCATATTCACACTTTGCATTCGGCTTTTCAGTGATTTCTAAACCTCTTTATCTCTGTCAGCAGCGGGTGGAACAAATGTTGAAAGAGTGGCAAGAATTTGAAAACCCTTTAAGACACAGAAATGACTAGAGAAATGGC
The DNA here is from genome assembly GCA_027575585.1 of Percopsis omiscomaycus. NCBI lineage: Eukaryota > Metazoa > Chordata > Actinopteri > Percopsiformes > Percopsidae > Percopsis > Percopsis omiscomaycus. Next base: position 1,413 of record JAODLI010001173.1, on the reverse strand, counting down.
CTTTGTAGCTGCACTGCTGTACTGATTCAGACACTTTAGAAAATGTGACAAACAAACTTTACCCATTCTTTCTGAACAGAAAGCAAGTGTGGCACCGAGCGATGCATGTTCACGCTCCCCTCTGCGTGGTTCTTCTGTCCTTCCTCCTCGCTCCAGCCTTTGGACGTGAGTTACCCATGATTCATGTTCACTAATGCATTACTAATTCAATGTCCCCATATAATTGTATCATTGCCACCATCGCTGGGAATCTGTGTACCAAATTAACATTAAAAAAGGGACTGTATGGGACAAAAACACACTGTTGCTTTCTTTGCAGTCGTTGTCATAATAGAATTCACAAAGGGTGTACTTGAAAAAATAAAAAGGTGCTGGTACGCTTTGTAAAATTAAATCTGATTAAATCTGATCATCATAATAAACCTCTCTGTCGGGGGCTACTAAACCAAATCTAAAGTATGAACAACAGTGTGATGACTCAGAGAAAATTGATGTGCTGTACCGTATTCATGCAACAGAGATGCATGAATGCAACTCAGTGGGTTTCTGTACTGCATATTCTAACAGCCATTTTTTCACAGTTTCACTTTGTGGCAGAGTCTTAATGGAGGTTCATCTCCTGCTCGTTGCACTAATGAGTGGCTTTCTGAGCATATTGCCCCAGCAGGCAGTATATTTAACAACTTGAAACCCACATGCACACTTAGATAAGGGTTTATGGGTAATAAATAGTGGAGTATAAAAACCGTCGCACCAGTGGATCTCATTTCTCAGCAGTTCTGTGGGATCCAAAAAGGGCTTCCAGATGTGTACTGTTCACACTCTCCAGTCTAAATGAGCTGACTCAGGAGATGGACTGAGGAGGGCCTGGGCCTGTTCCCTTCATCACTTCCAGATCCCCGTTTCATAGAGGGTTTATTGTGATTTGATTGGACACAGAGAGAGCGCCCTCTACTGATGTGCCCCAGGCATCCTGTTGACAGTGGAACTGTAGAGGTTAGATTTAACTTAGAACTTAGAACTGCGGTAATATATTATCTTCACTATCAGACTAGTATTTTCTTCAAAACTAAATTATTGGCTAAATTAACCCAATACTTTCCGTATATAGAATAGGTAAATAGAAGTAAAACTCAATGGTAAAAGTATAAACACTGTGTCAATGTGACAGTCCAGATGTTGTCATCTCAACCCATTAAGATTTTTTACGACTTTGATGAATTAAGTCTCTTTTCTCCAAGCTGAATCCTTCAAAAATAAACATTTCAAATACCGGCTTTGACTTACTGTAACAGTGACGCAACAGTATAGCCACATTTATCAACATAATAATTCCATTTAACATGTTTGTATCACAAAGGGTATTTAAGACATAAATAAAAAATTCTAAACCATGTGTGCTTTGAAAGTATA
>JAODLI010001172.1:0-11459 GCA_027575585.1 Percopsis omiscomaycus | reverse complement strand
ATATATATATATATATATATATATATATATATATAGAGGAAATATTGATAGTGTTAAGAAGGCACAAATGAACTGCAAACAACATTTGGAACGTCGATGAGACTGGCAACAACTGTGCAAACCCCAGACAGAGTGGCATTAAACAGGTTGGAGCTAAGACATCAGGAGAAAGGGGTTCACTGGTCTCTATCGCATGTGCATTCAATGCCATTGGCAACACAATTCCTCCAATGTTTGTGTTCCCACGCATGCGTGATGCAGACCACTTTGTACGAGATGGGCCAATTGGAAGTGGAAATAAATCAGGATGGATGCAGGAGGTGGATTTTGTCATCGTTCTAAAGCACTTTGCAAACCACACCAGGGTCAGCCCTGACAAAAAGGTGCTACTTCTCATCGATAACCACAGCTCACACCTGTCAATTGCAGCCATCGACTTCTGCAAGAGCAATGTTCAGACTGTTGTGTGTGCTAGTAGTCAGCATTGTATTGATCAATTGTATTCAATCAACTGAATTGGCTACATGTTCTAGTATAAGTTCCAATGACTTGCCAGTTACAAACAAGTTAGCCCTTGATTATTGCGGGTCTGCTGTAGCTCAGTTACAGTCTGCAGGTGTGGGTCAGTCTATTGTAAATGCATTTTTTCAACACAATGGAAGAAGCAGTCACTGAAATTCAAACTCAAGTAATGGAGACCGCTTTTAAATGTCTTCCTTCACAGAACACAGAAACTATGGCAAAGCTCAGACAATCTTTTCAAGACATTGAATACCCCTTCACTCTCCTTAATTCCGATTCCAAAAGAAACATCTATTTTAGAAAGAAATGGGAAATTGTTGACCCTGTGGAAATAGTGCTTGGTGTCAGATTTGAAAATAGAAAAATTAAGATTACAGGGACGTACGATCAGGTTGTGGTCACCGATAAAATTTCATATGTCCCCATACACTTAAATCCATTTTTTTTAAATCCAAATGTATTGTCTCTACTAAAATCAGGCCAGATCTCCCAAGATGGCATTTATTCAGATTTAGATGATGGATTATATATTAAAAAAATCACCCTCTCTTTTCTACTAACAAACATGCGCTTCATATTCAGTTATTTTACGATGATTTTGAGACGGCTAATCCATTGGGGTCAAAGCAGGGTATTTACAAATAACGGGGTATATATTTCACAATACGGCATTTTCCACCAAAATGTAATTCTTCTTTTGTAAGCATTCATCTATGTGCCCTCTTACACTCACAAGACAAAGACGTAGCCTATGGATTCAATGTCATTCTGGAGCCACTTGTTCAAGACCTTAAAGTGCTTGAGACCGAGGGAATTTAAATTCCAACTTTACCTGACCGCATATGTGGTAGTATTGTGCAGGTTGTGGGTGATAATCTTGGCCTACACTGTATATTTGGACTGATCGAATCATTTAGTGCCCACAATTGCTGCCGTTTTTGCCTTTAAAATAAAGAGGAATTTCATCAAAGGGTTCTGTGAAGGTGACTCGGCTGTTAAACTTTGAACAAGACATGCACTTACAACATTGTAGCTCAGTACAGTCAAATCCTACATTAGGTCATGTGAGTGGTGTAAAGCATCATTGTTTACTTAATACTTTGCAGTTCTTCAACACCTCTGACATTTTTTCCGTCGATGTTATGCATGACATTTTGGAGGGAATAGGTCAATTTGAGGTAAAACTTGTTTTGCAGTATTTGAAGACCAACTTTGTCACTGCCAAAGAGGCTGCGCACCTGTGGGGGATGATTCCCACACTGTGCATCCTGTTGATTTTTGGTGGGGACTATTTAAGCTTAAAGTCATTCTTTCATTTACACATAATGATGTTTGCGAGTAGCCTAAGCTGTGTGTTTTCTTTCCCATTAAAATACGCTTAGTGCGTTTACTGCCTCCACGCCTGGCTCTGTCTTCCTCCGCCTCGCACATCCTCTCACCCTCCAGATACACATTATTACAGTAGGCTTATAGAGTGTTTGTTTAACATTAATTTATCTGGAAAGAGTGGAGCGGTAGTACCCAGACCTTCATATAGCACACACAGCTCTTGGAAAAATGAAGAGACCACTGCATAATTTTCAGTTTCTCTGCTTTTACAGTTTATACAATTTTATGTATATTTATATTGATATATTTAAAGTGGAGTGGTCTCTTAATTTTTTCCAGAGCTGTGTGTGTATATATATTTATATAGTATTCTATCAACAGTATCTGCGGTTTGGTCATAATTGTTAAACAATTATAGTTTAATTACGTGAGAACAGATCAAACAGGAAGCCCTATTGATGAAGGTTTCTCTCATCAGGTTTTACCATCACAGACCTACTGTCCAACTTGACGTTCAGGACCTCCTGAAGACCTGAAGCTCTCTCATTGAAGCCCATTCCCAGAAAGCGTGAATCAGAGACCAAGTGGAGTAGCAGGAAGACAAGTCCTATGATGACTCCAACTCTTTGCAGGCTGGCTGTCATGGTGCTTGCTGCACAGGACTAATCCATGTCATCAGCTCTAGCATGCCTTATCTGATGTGGCAGCAGACAATGGCTCAGACTTTAGCCCTGGGAACAGCCACAACCATGTCTATAGTTATCTGTAAATCTTCCCTTTATATGTGCCAGGATGGTATGTTCCACAGCAAAGCATCACATTGAGAAAACCGATGGAATAGGTGTGTGCCATCTCATGAAATTAAATACAGCAAAACAGCACTGTAATGTCCCAGATAGATAGTCAGTAGGTGAAAATGAATGGGTCATTGTCAATCACATTTTAGAGGATAATCCTTTATTTATGTACAGAATATTGATGAAGACAAACAAGTATAGAGACATGCACCAGCAGCGGCCATATTTCCCCCACAGCCATGTGGCGTTCTCAGTAGCTGACAGTCTTGGCAGGCTTAGTCTCGTCCAGCTCTGCGTCCAGATAGCGGAAACGGCGATGGCGTCGCAGGACCTCAATGGCCTTCTGTTCTACGGACGAAGGTACAATACCAAGATCCTCCAGGCCTGGAAGTCCTGGATACTTCATATCTGTCAGATGGAACTGGAGAAAGAGATAGCGTTGGAGATAGAGTTGGCTGGGATCCCTTGACGGATGAATTCACCAGATGTTTGTTTTAATCCTACAAAAACAGGCTCAAACACCATCAGCTTTGATTGCAATAATTACAGAGAATTTGCTTTAATCTAAAGAACCAGTACAACTAGTTATTAATACAAAGTAAATATTTATAAATAAACCAGTTACAGCAGATAGACATTAGGATAAAGCTGGACTTAATTTGCGTGTTAAAATAGTGTTTGGTTGGTTAATTATTAGATGAGGACTGACAAGAATATATTCTCTGTATGCGTTTATTTTATTAACACTTATCTAGCAAACCCTTAAACTTGAGCGTGAGAAATAAAAGTCTGATCATGATCCAGAGGACACATGCAGATATCCAGATCACATTTTAGTTCTACAATTCAGGGGTTTTGCCATCTCAAGATGGTAATATTAAAATACTTTTAGTTGATATTAAACTTAGATGAATTATCATTTTTTTACTACACATATCTGCACACATTTCCCTCAAATGGTGGTTAGGATTATATAGATGTTGGTTATCAGTGCTTGCATATGCCGTTCATTGCCCATGGTCACTCCTAGCTATGAACCACCTCTCTGGTTCTAGGGAAGCAGTATATGCCTACAGATTTCTTACCCGATCCACTTTATCAGGGCTGGTCCAGGGCTCAAATGGGCTCAATGCAAAAAAACGAGAAACGAAGCTGAAATACAAAAAAAGAAAATGGAGATGTCATGACTGTGGTTTTACATAATAAGTATTATTATTATTATTATTATAATTAGGTAATATAATAGTATAACAAAAACAATAATAATTAAATTAGAAGTATTATATTATTTAATAATAATTCTTATTAATTTAATAATTTAATTATATGTACCATAAGTAATCATTTACGGTAAGCACTTACTAATTAATTTACATGTACTTAACTGCTACAGTTAAGTGGGGGGGCAGGGGGTACTTACTGATAGAGGGGGCGGGGCAGGGGGTAGGGCACAAAGGGTCTGTGAGCCACAGCGTAGAGGTACTCCACCAGGTCATGCAGGAGGTAGCGTTTAGGACTGCACCACAAAAGAACAGAGGGTTAGTTCTGCTTCTCACAAGGCCTCCTACAATACAGTGTGACAGGCCATTCTCCCCCGGTGCCAACGTTTGACAGAAGTATGCTGACTGACACACACACACACACACACACACACACACACACACACACATAGTTCTGCCAGCCCAGCAGAGCACGGCACCAGCTACACCTACCCAACAAGGGCATAAGTCTTCCCGTTAGCATCCGGGTCCTTGATGGCTCCAACGATGGCCTTGGCCACGTCTGCCACCTGCGAAAGCACATGGGCGTGAGTGTTAGACCAGGAAGTCACCCGCTCCACTGTTTGCATGCATTTGCATTGTTCATGATCTGACTCCGCAAGGCGGTGTAAACAGTGATCTGTGTTGGTTATTCTCATGTGGGGGGGAGAGAGACAAAAGTCCACTGCAGGATCTCACGGGATGTTTTTGGGCGGGGAAGCATCCTTAGGCGGTTTTCCACTGCAGTGACAAACCCAGTAGGGGGTGAAGGAGGTACTTACTCCAAGGTAGGTACTTCTGAACTGCCTTGAAAAACGTTATTCTAATATTTTAATATACTGGATTTATATTTTCCATGAGCTATAAACTGTAATCATCAAGAATAAAACAAAAAAGGCTATAAATATTTCACTTTATTTGTAATGAATCTAGAATATATGAAAGTTTTACTTTTTGAAGAACTTTTCCACCAAATTCAATTTTTTTGAGATGCACCTGTACATTAAGTCTTAACATTAAGTGTTATATTTCAGACCTGTAGGAAACACTGTATAAATAGTGTAAACCTCATAAACAGTATGGAAGTACTACAGACAGTATATAAACATTGTATATTATTAAATAAACTTGCTACACTGGTGTGCATTTTGTGACCAAAATAGACATTCAGTGATTAAATTAACTCAGTCATGCAACTTCACACATTCAATTCCATTATAACACGCCAAGAAACCAGCTCATGGTTTATGTTCCTGGACTCAACTGTGCACATGGTTGTACGGGGGAGGAGTAGATGTGAGCCCATGAGAGTTGTAGGGAAGGGGTAGAGATGAATGCAAGCCACTCATCAATCCAGAATGGGAGGAGTTTTAAACCAACAAAACATTTTGTAATACTGGTTTCCACCGCAAGACTGTTAGACTTGTGGTGGAAACAGAAGAGTGCACCTTTAACTCACATATACTGGCTGTTTCACCGTCTTCTTGCCCATGGAAATGAGTGGTGTGGCTTTGCCAAACCAGCGCATGTCTGCAAGGGACAGAGAGCTGTGAGAACACCCCCGCTTTTTTTTGTCAGCAGAGAATACACATGGAATAATACAGTAATTGCTTTGCTGTAATGTCCATCAACGCCATTAAACCTGGTGAAAACATTACTGAAGGATTAGCTCTCATAATTGTAGGAATGTGGCCTTGTCTGGTCTGTTAAATGCAGACACTGTATGAACTAGGGATGTCCAGATGTGAGGTGATTTTTTAACTGATAATCTGTATCGGCAACTATGGCCCAATCCAGAGCCCGATCTATTGCTGTTTGTGTCCAATTTACATTGGTCAGGCAGATTGTAAAGCTGCTTGAAAATACAAACCATCATGATGTCAGCCATGTGGAAATTCTTTAAATTGGAAACTCAAAGCAGTCCAATAGCTACCTACAATTTTTGCAGTGCCAGCCTTTCGAAGGAAGGTGGCAACGAGCTTCGTTTAATACAACTAATCTAATTAGGCACTTGAAAAGGTGAGAGAAATATAGCCGAGACAGTGAGAAGCAAGGAAAATAACAGGAAATAATTGAATTTATCTCTGTTGGCTTACCAGCTAATTTTGGTGGTAGAGAACGCAGGCTTTCGCCGGCTTATGGAGCATTTGGAGCCACGGGATTGTAACGGTCAAAATGTTGCATACATACGTGTAATGTGTATTAACACTGAGGTAGTTACGCTTTATGGCTCTGTCTAGAGACATGCTGCACACCTACACTTGTCTTCTCAAGGGATGCTTTTGGAACGTTTCTATTTATTTCTTGTGTTGAAAGAAGATAGAATAAGATAATAAACCGGAGACAGTGTAGACTCTCAGCCCTAGTATTGTCGTTTATTACAGCTAAGACCCAAAGTGTTACATTATGTCCTACCCTCCGGACACTACATTTCAGACACGACTATACAAGAACTTTATAGCAGCATAAATAACATTAAATAGTTATTAACAAATCGGATGTGATCGGGATACCAAAAAAAGTCGATCGGGACATCCCTAGAATAAACACCTACATACACACACACATACAGTATTGACTTACTGGCATAATGGTTAAAGAATCTGTCCTCTCTCCCAAACATCTCAGAGGGCTTCATGATTATGGCGTCAGGGAACTCGTCTCTCACGGCGGCCTCGCCAACAGCCTGCACACAAACACAGACTAGCCTCCAGACCAGCACTGGGCTCAAATCTCATCCCCCTGACACTTCTCTAGTTTTGCGTTTTGATACTGTCTACTTGTAGCATGAGCTCATTTGAGCATGAGGCGGTACCTTCAGCTCATTTGAGAAATGAATAAATTAAACTATCTTGCTTGATACCGTTCCAAACAAGCTAGCTAGCGATAGATATCATGATATCATGCCATGATTCGAAGCTGGAAAAAAAAAAGATTTGAAAAGGCTGAAACTCAAGTGTTTGAAAGCTTAAAATCTAATAAAAGGTTTTACAAGCCTGGAAAAAATAATTTTATCTGAAAACTATATAAAAAATAAAACACATTTTGTATAATGCGTTTTCCTTCTTCACAACTGCAGCACACTTTCTAGTGTTTCTCCAACACTTTTTCAGAGTTTCAAATTAGTCACTGTTCTCCCAGTGCATTACTTTGTTTTCTGGGTTTCAAACCCTGTAATTGGTGATCTGAAAACTGGTGCCCATATGTTGGGGAACAAAGTTTTGAAACGCTGAAACTTGAGTTTCGAAAGGGCAAATCTTTATTTTGATTTAATTTGCACTCGTATTACACTACACTAGAGCCGAGTTAAAAACACCCTCTTTTCAGAGATCTGCCCCCACAGTTGTGATTGTGAGTCAGCGTTCTCTCGCAGCTCTGATCTGAAACTCTGAAACAACAACAACCTGAAAAGAGACAATCAAAAAAAATGGGCCAATGACTTACACGTACAGGTGCACGGAGAAACACAGTGCTGAAGTTGTGAAGAAGAAAAACGCATATACAAAATATATTTTCAGAGATTTGAAATTTTTAATCGGGCTTGCAAAACCTTTGTTATTAGATTTCAAGCTTTCAAACACTGAGTTTCAACCTTTCAAAGATTCAAGTCAGAAGCTGGACTCCTCCAGGAAGCTTTGGTTGTGCTTAGCTATACCAGTTAATAATGCATTCCAACATGAGGGGGCACTCGTTAAAACTTAAGGACAAAGGGAACGCACTATAACTTTCTAGACTAGTAGGCTAAGGTGCACTCTGAGGTGAATTGAAGTGAATTGTGTTTTGCCGCGCCAAGCTTCTGTATTGAGCACAGCACACTGGTCACTCACGTGAAGTTTCTCTTAAGTTGCAGCTCTCACAGAGCTAAATAACTGTCAGAACTGTCTTGAACCAAGACAGATTATCGATTTACCAAGAAAAGCGAATATGCTTTACAGAACTGTATTGAAACTATGTTTGGTAGATGTAGGATTTTAGGTGTGGTGGCAATGATTCTGCGGAGGAATCACACTGCGCGTGGGAGCCCTTACCTTGTTCCTCAGGTACTTGGAGGGGCTGCGTATGTCAGCGTTCAGGTGAGACATGTGGATCAGCTTGGCGACACCAGCCTCCCTGCAGGCACTGGCGATCTGCTGGGGGATGCGCACGAACACGTCCTCAAAGCTGTAGTTCCTGTGCACAAGGGACGTTTACCTTCCTCTGCCGGCATCGGGTCTGATGTAAACCGTGTCTGTCTGTCTCCTTCAGGGTAGTACTGAAGTCAAAAATTGCTGTCATAACTGGCTGGGCCATGTGATCTCTCCTGGGAGGCCTTAAGAGGTTTTCCTCACCAACAGGTCAACAGAAGGTCATGGGTTCAAGCCCCGGAGTTGGCCTATTCCTCAACATGCTCAAGGATGCTTACTTTTTGTTTTTTTTGGGGGGGGGATATTAAATATTCACCTTTTACACTATCTTAGTATTGTGATTGTTTTGAAACACCTTTTCCAGTGCCTACAATTGCTACTTCTATTGGGTTTCTTTTTCTGGGTCCTATCCTGTACTCTGGTGTCCTGAAAAGCAGTCTGAATAACAGTGTATCATGATAATCAGTATGTGGAGCTCTGCATGGTGAAGATCTAACAATCCATTTCTTTTGGCAGTTTCCCTCAGAATGAAAAAAATATTTGTATCTAAATATCTTCACTTCAGCTGTTATTGTTACAGGTGAGCACACTGTTAACACTATTTGCTCATGTCGCCCACCCCTTTGTCAGAGTCAAGTGCCTTGGTCGAACATTAACAGTACACCCTCTTGAGCACTTCCCCACTGGCTTCCACACTAAGCCATGTGTACATTGTGGGTGCAGCAGAACAACAGCAGCTATCTGTGGAACATGAAGTATGCTATGTCTCCCACCGCCACCGCAGCTAGCTGTGGAACATGAAGTATGTCTCCCACGGCAACAGTAGACAGTGGACATACCTGGTCTCCCACTCCTCGCCCACCAGGTTGATAACAACGTTGGAGTGTTCCAGAGCCCGTTTGATGGAGTCTTTGTTCCTGGCGTCCCACTCCTGAAGACCACAACAGCAATCTTAGTGAGGGTTATGGGATCTCCATAAAGGACCGTTCTCTGTGTGTGTGTGTGTGTGTGTGTGTGTGTGTGTGTGTGTGTATGCGTGCGTGCTCCTTACCATGAACATGATCTGTCCCAGGTCTCCCATAGGCCGCAGGTACATGAGGTCATACTGATCGCACCGGTGGGGGATTATGATCTGAGAGCCAATACGACCTGCAGAATACAGGCGTGTCTAGGGCTATAATTAAAAATGTAGCCTACAATTTATACATTATACATTCTTGTATAAATGTTCATGGGTCATGAACATGACTGCGTCGACCATTTGTTTCCTGCCGTGAACACGTAGAAGCCTGGCTGGATTAACACACACTTTCCCGAGTCTCTCGTGTAGTCTACCATTAAAATAATTGGTCTGTTTACGGCAACAAAAGATTAATGAAAAGTGGTTGTAAATTAACACAATATGAATTGGTGAGAAAGAGCAAGGTGTTTTTTTTTTTTTAACCACACATTTCTTTGCAGGATGATCATAATCCTCATACTCGGTCCTGACAAAATACAAACACCACAATTCAGTAGGCAGTAGGTCTAAACTATTCCGCTTAATTATAGCTACAGATATTTGTGCACCAAATGACACACAAAAAACGTTTTGAGAGTGTTGAAAGTAGGCAACTGGATTTTTGACCTTTGAGATCACCTTTAAACCCCCCACCCATTTCCAGCCTGTGAGTTCATTGTTTAGCATCTCTCCTGGGTTGTGACCCAGGTCCTATCTGAATGGTCATGACCAGGGATTAACCCTTGTTGAGTGACTTGGTTTGAATTGACAAAGAAGGTTTGAACATTGGTCAAATAACCCAAGTCCGACACAGGTAATTTATTTGAAAGTAGTAGGCTAACTCACCCAGCCGGGTGACGACGTATCGACCCAGGAAGCCCGTGGCCCCGAACACCGTGACCGCTATTCCACTAGAAGAGGAACGGCCACCTTTCCCTTTGGGGATTAGCGCATGGTGCAGCTTCCGGCGCTGGACGGTCGCCGGGAAAACAGACAGCACCGCGGGCGAGCAAGTGCCTGAAAAAACAACAACATAGACAACGTTCCTTTAGGTCTCGTCTACAGCACAATGCTCCTCAACAGACCCTTTTGGTCACGTTTTAAACCCCTTCTTTTGTTTGTTGATTATTCTGATTAAACCTTTACATATGTGACGCTCTTTATCCATCTATAAGCTGTATATTATATAATGTTACACTGTACTAAAAACGTCAATACACTGTCCTATATTTAGAAATATATAACTTACTATAATACCTCTACCTTGCTTTAATAGTTTTGATGTTGCTGTAACACGTAACTTTCTTTTCGGGGATCAATAAAGTACGGTTTAATAGGTTTAATAGTACGGTATAATAATATTTACACAAGATAAATATCTATACACCTAAAGGTAAATGTAAAGGTCTGTCTATGTAGCCTTTAGCCGGGCATGCTAACAAGGTCACTTCAGATGACAGCGAGTTCGGAAACACATCTAACAATGAAAATTATACGTACATTAGTTTATATCCATAGTATTGAAATAATCAATTTGCTAAATTATTAAGCCTTATAGTGACATAACTCACTTGAAACCTTAGAAAGGACACTCGCAGGTCGGCTAACCAGCACCGCGGCCGCCATCTTTACCACTACGGTACGCAAGAAGGGACACGTAATGCGCACTGTTTACCATAGACATAAAATATTAAAAGTTTATACTGCTTACAACTAACGCCTTTTTAAACCTACTTACTATCTTCTAACCACAAACCCTATGAAACATACAATTACTGTCTGTATGTAGGCCTATAGATTTTGTGTTTATATCTAGTTTATATCTCTTATTTATAGATATGCTACAGACCAATGAGGTTGAAACTAGGTATATTGGATAGGTGTTAATATTGTGCACATAAACGGAATTATCAAGAATCTATATGTAATTATATGTAATATGTCTAATGTTATAATGTAGTCATACATTCGGAATGCATAGGAAAATCGTACTTGATTATGATACTTTATTCCTGTTTTAGCAGAAGACAGATGTGCATAAGATGTCTATAAGTGTGTCAATAATACATAATTTTGGACATTGAGTTTTTGTAGGATGGTGTAGGCTTGCGACAAGGCACTAGATTATGTTTTATTTCATAAAATAAATTACTTTTTACATTTTAGGAGCCCCTGGGCACTGGGCCCCTCTGCCCTGTGAACAATCAGGGCCTGGTCTCAAGCTGTTTTCGAGCTGTTTTCAAATAAGAATGGATTTTTTTTCTACTAAAATTTAGTGTGGACTTCTTATTTCATATATTACAAAATATGCAATATATGAATTCTATTTATTTTTCAAGTTACTTCAAAGATGTCAGGATCTGCAGTTCCTCTCCCTGCCTCTCGTGTCTGTGTGTCTCCCTTTCCCTTGTGTTTCCTGTTTGTTTCC
>JAODLI010001171.1:0-11459 GCA_027575585.1 Percopsis omiscomaycus | reverse complement strand
ATATAACCCTTTCCAAAATACACAGGAAATATATATGTAGGAAAACAGACTGTACAAAAAACAAGAAGAATAGCTCTGTATAAACATTAAAACCTTTAATATATCAATATATCCTTTATACTGTATTTTGGTCTGTATTAAAGAGTAATAAAGTTATTAGGTATTCCACAGTATAAGACACCACCCAACCAATCTACTGTGCTTCACACCCGATACATTCATCTCTCACTTGGCCACCAGGGGGCACACTCATCACTGAGCTACACTTGTGAATATGACAGAGAATAAAGTCATGCTTGCAGAAACCATAGAGTAACAACTATTGCACTGTCAATAACGAAGGAGTTTGGATTCCAACACTTAAAATAAATCATGCTAGGTTAGTTGAAAAGGTGAAAATGGTAAAATTATAGCATCATAAAAAGGGCTGATAAGCTATGTTCAGGATGAGGATAGCAATTTCACAGATGAACCTGATTGGTAAAAGACAAGGAACGTGTTATTTTCAGATGTTCAAGTCACTAGAATCTAGTGACTTTTATGTAATGTCAAACATCCAAAATTGGTATTGTTTCTTTTCCTGCAAATAAAAAAATACTGTAATTAATATGAGAATGTATATTGTTCCACACGTCTAACGTGACAGTGGGTGTGGTCTGTGGTGTCAGCTGACCAGGACCAATGATACATGTCTTTATTGCTATAGATTCAGAAGGTTCAAATGAAAACGGCAAGGAGTAGCTCTCAGTAAACGACAGACACTACATTTGCCTATGTACTGTAACACTGTAGTTGGACAGTATGCGTACCACCTCACAATTAATGATCTTTTGTGTCTGTTATAGTGGTAGGCATTTTTAAAAGGCCTTTCCACAAATTCACACATTCACTGTCTTTTCTGCATCCATACTGCAGACAATTCTTATCATCCCAAACTTGAATCTCAGTCAACCAAGTTTAGGCCAACAGACTGACACTTTAAATCGCTGTGAAGGAAAACTATGAACCGAAAGGCAGGTGATGTATTTTCTGAAAAAAAAATCATGAAAATGTGTAATGGCATTGTGCAAATGTACATAGTATAACTTATCTCTAACACAAAGTGAGTTGGTAGGTTTTAGAACAGAAAGGATAAATGCTGGGATATTACATTTCGCAACATATAGATTAAATCACAAAGTGAAGGGACATAATGGTAAGGTAATGGTCAGACTAAGTCAGAGGCTGGCGAAACATGGATTTACAATATAAACAATATACAGACACTGAAGATACGGCTGATGTAATATTTCATGAGAAATATGCCAGGTTTATGATGAAAGGAGATGGCTGTGTTCACAAAAAACAAACTGTAAATCTACCTCAAATAGTACTGAAAATACAATTTGTCACCCAAAATAATAAGGCCATTTATGACATTTGTTACAATACAGCAGAACAAAATAAAATTCATAGTTTGTTTGCATAAAGGTCTTGTTTTTTTTCAAGACTACCTGTGGAATAAGAAAATCAACTGTAAATCAATAGTATTTGCAATGACCTGTGTATGACCTGAGTCATAGTTAAGAGCCGTCCTGTATGTAATAAAGCAATCGTCTACTGTAGCCTGGTCTTATGGACAAAAACAAATGGTGTTTGACCACTAAGCAATGCAGAGGACAGACAACGGTTATGGCACAGTTTAAGCCATAAACACTATGTACAAATCAATAAGTATGAAAAGAGCAAGGTGGTCTGCCGGAAAACAGATATCGAGTGGCGGTAAACAACAACTGACAAATTCTACTTCACAGATTGTTGTTGTTTTTTTGTTTTTGTTTTTACAGAAAGCAGCCATTTTAAAGTGCTGTAACCAGACATTAGAGGAAGGGATGGAGATGGAGGGATAAGCGTAAAGAAGATCATTTCATCTCTGGTGTGGGTTAGTAATTCTTGGGTCACTAGGAGGACCGTACAGGAGTCCATGAGAGAGTTTGAGGGTGTCTGTGTCTGTGTGTGTGTGTGTGTGTGGGGGGGGGGTAAAACGTGCCTTTTAAAACTGAATAGGGTGAAAACGGGGGAGAAAATATCACAGGCAAACAGAGAAGTGGGTCATCATTTTGTGTGTGTGTTTTGTGTTTGCTGTCGTGTGTGTTCTGGGTGATTGTATGTGATGTAATGTGTGTGTCTGTGTGTGCGTTTGTGTACGTGTGGGTGTGTCTCATCACAGGGGTCCGTGCTGCGCCTCGTACTTGGCCAGGATGTTCTTTGTGCGCCCGAGCTCTTTCCTCAGGTCCGCCACCTCCTGCTTCAGAGCAGAGTTCTCCTTCTCCAAAAACCCCGCTCGGATGGCAATCTGGTTCTCCTTGAGTCGCCGGGCGTCCCGAGAGCGCTTGGCGGCCATGTTGTTCTTCCTGCGCCGGGCCCAGTATTTGTCATCCTGCTCGATGGACACAAGGGAGGCAAGACGAGAAGTTAAACATGGAAGGTAAACGACGATACTAGAATGTGCTTTCTATTACAGTCCCTGGAAAAGCACACAGGTGTTAGATGAGAGTGGGGATTTGCTTTTTCAGGACTATGGGAGTGTTACAGCCCACGCTTTAGTGACACCTCCTTCAATCTGGAGGGCTTTGTGGCACCTGTTATGGGCGGGACACCGGACACCTACTTTATGATTGGTTCTACTGATTGTATGCCACTATGCTCACCTCAGCAAATTTGTAGCATCGCGCCACTCGTCAGATTAGAAGCAGTGTAACCTGCCAAAATAACTCAAACCACCTGTGTGAGTTTCCAAGGGCTTTAATGGGAAAATTGAAATGTTTTCAAGCGCTATTAGACTGATCTTGAGGGGATTCTATTTAGAGGATGGCCCGTATTTTTAAGTGTGCACAGCTGTGTTTAAAACTGTACTGGTTCTGGGGGTGCGATAACATAAATTGCAGAGTAAACCAAGTCATTTACAGTATTACATTTCTCAAAGATAAGTGCACAGTGGACATGTGAAGCCATGCAGACAACGAAAATAAAAGGCTTTCTTGGTAAACACTTTAGAAAGATGTGTTCATACCTGGGGGGAAAAATGACTTCATTATTGAATATAAAAAGGTATACACTGTATGCGTGTCCTACAGCCCTCTCCTGTAATCCCTGTACAATGTGTGTAATACTGATTACTTTTCAGAGGGAGCATGTAAGTAGCAAGTTTCCTTTCCTCAGTGCTCAGACAGTGAGCGTGCTATGTCTCCAGTCATTAGTGAATTAGCAACACTTCTCTGCAGTTGCCCCTGCTGTCTCTCCAGCGCTTGCCTTCACAAGCGGCTTTAGGCAATTTATTAATGAACAGCGGCCACACACGCGCATCCCCTATCCACTTTTATTTGAACAAATGAAAAGCCAGATAGCCCGATCTTATGGCAGAGGGGGGTGGGGGGGGGAGAATATATACTAAAGCTCTATACTAGCGGCTAAAGATATACTTGTCAAGTGCTTGTGTTTATGTGAGAGAGATGTGGTGTCCATGTGATTGTGAATCACATGGACACGCCCGACGAGAACGAAGGACAAGCTTTAAGCTTCTTAACTCGGAAAGACCCGCCTCCCTGGCGTCTGATCTGACCAATGAGACAAGAGGAATCAGAGTCAGGCGCCACCAGATGTTGAATCTATGGCTACAGTTGGTGTATTTGGAGCAACGATCAGAGACATTATAAGGCAATGTTAAAAACGCATCCTTTAAAACCATTCTGGCACAGCTTGTTCCCACACACCCACCGCGTAGTGGCGCTAGCCGTGAAAATAATCCCTGCTTATGGCCGTGTCTGTCCGCACGCCAACCATGACCTCTGTCAGCATACGGCATGCAACTCAACCAGTTGGAAAAGAATGGTACCCTGTTTTCAGAAACTATTAAACAGTGACAAACTGTAGTACAAGGTAAAGGTCATGGCAGGATTTTACCTTTATGTAGTTATGAAGTGATGTATATGGACCAGTTGAAATGCTATCCACCATTTGTTTATCCTTTTTAACAAGGGATCATTTAAATCTTTGTTGACATACTAACAGCATAGCCTTCATATTTTAGTTGTGTTTCATCATGAACTTGTAATGCATAACCTTTGTAACCTCCTCTAAATATGTGCTTAAATGAAATGTGTCTTGCATATAACACATGGTTACATAATAAAGAGCAGCTTTCATATTTATATTCAGAGAGAATTATTTTTTAATAATGTAAATACACTAATAGAAGAGAAATAGAAGAGAACCAGCTCCAAATTACCTTCAGATCATCAGGGATGAAGACCTTGCGGGCCTTCTTTATCATGGGCTGAGGTTTAAGCTCCTCAGCCGAGAACTTTCTCTTGCGGGGGTCAAACATCTCCTGTCCCGGCACACTGGACAGCGCCAGGTCGACTGGGTCGGGTTCATAGCCCACTGGAACCTGGATGGACTCTGGGTCAATGGGGCTTGGGGTGTTTCTGGAGCTGGGAAGGCCTAAAGGAGGCAAGAGCAATTCGACACAATCTTATTAATAAACCACATTGTTACTTATTTTATCAGGCAGGTACAATGCAGTGAATCATAAATAATTATTTTCAGCCAAGAGAATTTGTCAAATTTTTACCGCCTAACAATTCCTCACAGCAGTGGAATGACATTAACCTGGCGCGCTAGATGGTTTTGTTACACAGAACCATCTGGGAGGTCGTCCTTGGAAACTGTTCGGAAAAGGGCAGGGTCTTTAAAAAAATACTTGACAGGGGATTGGATGAACCATCTGTCTATCACAGGGGTTAACGTTAGCCCTAAAACCACACCCGTAGCTACCAGTAGTTCCTTATGGGATGCTGATTGGTCCGAACACTTGGTGGTTCGGCCACAAGCACATAAACTTGAAGCCTGGCAAGATGGATTCTTGCATGATTGTGATCTCACGAATCCAGCTGCCTCTCAAGGTAAGAATGGCATACAGTAACAGCATCAAGACACCTGTAGCATCATACTGTGTCCACCAGGTGGCGGTAGATGCAGTAAACACAATGTTCATATTTTATACCAAACATTCCTCTCCGCAGCACTCACTATTGTTCAGTGTACTTAGTACAGTTCATACTGTACAGAAAAAAAGAATAAAACCCCAGTAAGCTAATTTTCTCAAGACGCATGGGGCCCCTAACCATGGATGTGCATGCATCCATGCACATCTAACCAAGGAACATCTTAAACTACACACCAGAAACCAGACTGTAAGAATAAAATAAAATAATAATAAAATGCATGCAAGTTAATTTAGAATAAACAGTATATTTTTTATATATTATTCTTTCTAAGTATTATACTTAGCAGAAAATTGGATTCTAGTAAGGTTAATATTAAGATTCTTTTTATAATCACATATTGACACATTTTAAAACAACACAAACTCACATAACTAAAATCTGCAAACTTGGGTTTGACCACAACTCCTAGGCGACACTGAGAACAAGGCAGGCCTCGTAATATCCAAGCTCATTTCTCAAAGGACAAAAACCAAAGGCAATGATTGTTTATGTGTTGTTATGGAAAAATTGCCAGCGTCTCACCTGCACGCACACACACACACACACACACTCCCAGCGCCTCTCATTGGCTAATGCGGCTATCGCAGGATGATCGTCTCACGCTACAGGACCGGGGCTGTTTGGCCTCCATAAATATCAAAGATACTGTAATTGATCTTACTCTGTAAACCTCTCCCATTACAGGATTATCTGTGGCAGACTCTGTGCCCCGTCTAACCCAGACCTGTAGATCGTACTCAAGAGCCCATATTGTGATCCAGACGTTAGCAGTGCTTTATCCAAAACAATGAGGACAGGCATCTTGCTAAAAGGATGCTTACAGGCCGGCACAGGCACAGAATCAAACACCTAGACCGCTAGACTATCCTGCCCCCAGCACCACTTTGTATTTATTTCGTGGATTGGCAATTTGCGTGCAAACTTGCAAAAACATTTGAAACATTTAAAAACAGTACACTGTATGGCCATTATTTTAGGTTGGTTGATGCTGGTTTAATTACTCTCAGAGATGCTGAAGCAGCAATTAGAAATGACCTTTAATCGGCCACCTCTCATTAATCAACCACCTCTCATTAAAAATTTAATTGGTCAATGTGCACATGACCACATAATCAAGATCAATGGGGAGCTCATGTGTGAAGTTACCCAAGTGTGTGTGTGTGTGTGTGTGTGTGTGTGTGTGTGTGTGTGTGCATGAGTGAGTGAGTGAGAGAGAGAAAGAGCGAGAGAGAGTGTACATGCGAATGAAAAAGCGAGTCAGGCGAGAGGACTTCTATAATTCTTGGAATTGTGCTATTTGAGGGCCTGGCCAATGGCTGCCCATTGCGAGGTCAGGTGGAAAGGAATGAAAGTGCCCCCCCAGCTAGGGAAAAGAGGGAAGAAAGTCACTGTAGTTAACCTCTACTTGTTCTGATGGGGCTACACTAGCTGGTGGGGCCAAAAGAGCGGGAAAAGAAAATAATTCTTTAATAAAGCACATGAAAGAAAGACCATTAGTCCTTTCCTACGGGGTATTAGGGCAGGAATGTGGGATTAGGTTAGAGAATGGCTTTGAGGAACAGGAAGGGGGTTTGAAAAAGTGAAGGAAACCAACACTTCCTAAGATGGACTCCAGAGGAGCATCTTTTGCGGTGGAAAGGCTGAAGAGGCAGTTGGTCTCTGCTTAACCATTGCAGGCCAGGTACTGAACATGACACAGGGGCGTCTACAGTGTGCACGTGCTATGTGCTAGTGTTTGTATGTGAGACAGCTGACGGACACCTGACAGAGGCAGGTGTGCATGAGAACCGACTTCCCTTTGATCAGGCGGTTTGAGACTCCATTTCTGAATCTATATTCTCTATGTTTGCGATACGCAGTTGTAATAATTAGTTGTAATGTGCCATATCGTATCGTCCATGATATACTGGTGCAATTCCTCCCCATGATAAGAATTTCGTCATTTTGCAATATTGACAATACAGTGTGCCGCAAACGTGGGCATCTGACATAGACAGTAAAAAGAGTGGACGGAGACACTCTTTTGAATGGAGAGCAGTGAAGCCAGATTGGGGGCCATTTCCTGTTATGCGTCTCATTGACTGTTTGTTGACCGTGCAAGCATAAAGCTCTGGTTGGTGATGTAAATCAATGGAAGAAACACAGTGGGAACTCGTCTGGTTAGCTGTGCCCTCAAAATTATTTTGGCTTACGTTGTCTCATGTAAGCCAAAAATGTAATTTTTTTTAACATTTTTTGGATCAATGTTTGTGTTTGCACGTCTCTCAAGACTGTATGCTGATGTGACTTGTGGCCACAAAGATAGTGTTGAATGGTACTATTTTCATATCATCATTTAGATCGTTACTACAATGAATACCATGAAATATCGTAATATAGTTTTAAGTCTATACACCCATCCCTAGTTGTGTCTGTACAGCACCATAAACAATGAAATAGTCAGACCTACCCTTGAGCCACACAGAGACAGGCAGGCAGGAGACAGAAGGACAAAATAAAATAAAAATGATTTTTTACACAAGATGCAAAAGTGTATTATGCCTTAGAAGACACAGTTAATACTACACTCGCTGCATATTAAACTACACATTACCCTGCAGGGTGTGTGTGTGTGTGTGTGTGTGTGTGTGCAGGGAGAGCAAACCAGTGCTATTTTAACAGGACAGGTTCCAGTTTCAAAATTCATTGAAAATATAAAACGTTTTTCCATAGAGTGAAAGAAGGAATATTTCATCATTATGTGTTTTAAATAAATACCCATCTTACCAAATTATTTCATTCCTCATCTACACTTAATATTATTAAATGTTTATAAAGATCAAATTAACCAGCACTAAAGAAATTGAATTTGAGAGGGAAGAAAAAAGTCAGTAAAACGGGAAGTATCTCCTGTGGTAGGATTTGTTTTCTACTTCCACATGCAGGTATTTTTGCCTGAATTTGAGACTGGGTCATATTTTCAATATAAACATCAAGTCAGAAAGTTCGCTGCAGTTCCTTTCTGCTAGTTAGTGTGCGTTTTCACGTGAGGGCCCGCCCCCTGCCCTAGTTCTGGAGAGTACAGTATGTACTTAAAACACTGATCTCATGCAGCGACATGCCCCGTTGCAGCCCTCCCACCGGGGGCAGCGCTCTCTCTGTCCGGGCACACTCGCCCATGTGCACGAGCACAAGCACAACCCTGAGCATGTCACGTGCTTCTGCAGGTTGTGAGACGATAGGCTTGCATTGTTTACCTGTACATGAAGAACCCAGACACTGAACAGAGAGGAAGTATTTGCTTGTAATTAAAACACACACACACACACACACACACACACACACACACACACACACACACACACACACACGTACTCAACCCAGAACGAGAACAACATATGTAGCAGTGTTGAATTTCACACTTATATCAGCTTTATGGATGTCTATTCTCAGCATTGCCTCATTTAGCTAGTGTACCACAGTGCTAACTAACAGCTAACAGCATGTACTTAAGTTGGTAACTCTTTACACAATTATCATTAGCATCATGACCAACATTGCTAACACAAGAACTGATCTGGACATACATTTTAACAAAACTGAGTGCGCTATAGGCTACATCTATTTCCCTACCCATCTAACTTTATTTAAAGCTGTGTGTGAAGCCATAGAAGTATTTAGTCTTGGATGCTTTTTGACAATATATTTTAAAATAAAACCCACTCTTAGGGCCAGAGAAATCACACAACCGCAAAATGTTTGGACTGTAATTGGAGTGACTGGGTGATCTTGATTGATTTTTCTGGTGTAGCATGGTTGGAAGTTACAGGGCCAACAAAGAGACAGGGCTAATTGATTGTCTCATTGATTCCGAGGCAAGTATCCAATGCAACTCATGCAAGCCTTGGACACCACCAGCTTGATTACATTAGTACTTGAGACATCGCCTCTGTTCTTCCATCACTGCTGACAAGAGGACAAAGGAATTAAAAGACTGCCCTACATGACATCCAGGTGAATTACATGACATGGCCCTGATATATTGGCCTCCATTATTATGGTTTCAGTAAAGTTTTTTTTAAGGCTGGGACAAATGTTAAAGGCAATTGTGTTTCTTAAATAGGGGTACACGTACCCCTAGGGGTACCTGGAGGTATTACATGCTGTACGAATAATACAGTTTTCTACTTATATTTTCAACTTCTATTTGTCCTATAAATAGACAATGAAGACATTGGAATTCTCCTGGAGACATTAAAAGGTACAATTGTTAGTCTATTGGTCTGGATGTTCGACTCCCAGTCATAAGGTCACGAGTTTGAGCCCTGGAGTTGGCCTACCTGAAAGCATCATTGAGCAAGATGCCTAACTCCTATCTACTCATTGTAATAACTGTATTTGTAAATTGCTTGGGATGAAAGCATCTGCTAATCTACCTAATTGCATTTAGTAATTTACTTATATTATTGTGTAATTCTGCAGGTGTGAGGCAACCATTAAAATTCAATACTCTTTTTATATGATCAAATCCTATATTTATGTTTTTCTCTTTTATGGTTATATTGGAAAAAATGTAGTCCTGTTAAAGGGGTACTTGGGCTTGAAAAATAATTTAAAGGGGGTACAGAAGGCAAAAATGTCTATTTAACTCTTACAGTATATATGAGGGTCATCAACATGTAAATCCATACTGTATGTTGATGTTACCTGCTCTGGGTGGGCTGCTGTGCAGACAATTGGGCGACACCATGGATGTGTGTACAGAGGTTGTGGCACGGTTGCTAAGGTCCATCACTGACGGCGATGGCGTTGCCGGGGCTTGTGGCATGACTGACAGCTGGTGCTGAGCCTGTGATTGGTGCGGCTCGAGGTGCTGGGCGGGGCTGGACGGGATGCCATTCTCTGAAAGGAATTCCTCCAGGTCCATGTACTCCAGCTGGAAGTTGTCTCCATCATATGGAAGGGTTTTATCCCACAGAGTGGGGCCCAAGAAGGCTGACTGGGGGACCCTCCTCTCTTCCTCCAAATTTTTCTCCTTCTGCTCTTTACCGAATGCTGGTGGGATAAGGTTTCAGAGTTAGTCCACTTAGAGATGAGAACATATGCTTAGAGATATGTTCTCTAAGCAACCTACAGTATGATTCTAACCATTGGAGAGACCCCAAAAGGTTCCTAAAATCCTTATATCTATGGATATGGCAGCACTGTAATATCTGAAGGGAGAAAGGAAGCAATATCATTTTCCCTAGACAAAGCTCCATAAATGGTTTCATATTTTGAGCGTTGCACAGGTAACAAACCCTTTCTTAAGGAGTTCCACAAGGAACCCTCCATGGCTCCTTTATGATTGCAGTCTGGTGAATCCTGCCACTTAATCAAAATCCTACTTTTAGTGTTCAGTATTATACTATAAGCATACAATAGTAGTGCCAAGTAGCCTACAACATATTTTGTATTAATGATACAACATTACCCCCAGGTGCACAAAAGGTAATCCGTTTTTTTCTCTAAATGTATAATTTTCCCCAAATACATTAATTGTTAGGATTTTTGACAGTCACCTATTAAAAATATTAATATTTTTGAGAAAATTTTACAAATGTCTAAATCTTAAGTGACTTATGACTGTAATTAACACACTTTGAAATGCTTTTCTTATTCTTTTTTTTTTAATACATAGTATAAAATGTCATAAATTGCCATGGTGTGGAGCCAAGCTTGTTTATTATTAATCCACCTTTGATAGTCCCTAGGGAGGGACAGTGGCAAAACAGCATAACTGAAATTCCACGAAACTCAACTCACTAAAGTCACATTCTGAACATACTGAAGTATGTTAAAGCTGAAAACAGAACGAATTAATCGACTGGGATAGCAACACTAACAATAATAATAAAAGAAGAATAAGAATGCATACAATAATAATAATGCCCCACTAGTCCTATAAAATGTTGCCTATTTATAAGACAAACATGCACAAACAATAAACTTCTCGATTCTGCAACACTGTTCGGTGGGAATATTTTAATAAAGCCTACCTTCATGGTTCAGCGGTAGTTTCATTGGATTCTCCAAGAGAGACTTGAGAACACCGTGTGTGGCTGGATGTGCAAAACTTGGATTTACCGGGTGATGTCTGGACATTTTCTCCATCGTGTGTTTAATTGTCGCAATCTAAATTTGTCAAGTGTATCGGTGCTGCCGTACAATCGACAAAAAGAAACATGCACAAGGCCAAAGAAAATAAAAATAAGTCTCCAGAGGTTGAAGACAACCCCTTCGAAATTAGCCGACTGATATTTGTTGTGACTGCCTACGAAGCTGCCACCGGCTAAACCAAAACTAGGCTGCAGGAGACGGACTAGCCGTTCTCCCGATTCCGTGTGAGAACTAAGTTCGGTGACGTCAAACCGTGAGAGCCAGAGCAGAAGC
>JAODLI010001170.1:0-11459 GCA_027575585.1 Percopsis omiscomaycus | reverse complement strand
TTGTACACCACTGACAACATAGTTATGGATCTTATATTACATTTCTGTCACTAGATCCTCTGAAATATTACACACTGGACCTTTAAGACAACCGTTTTAAATGTAAATAAAATAATCCGGTCACAGACTGCAAACACTACTGGTCTGTTGGATTCTTTTGCGCCATCAGTTGGATGAGTCAAGCATTGTAGATAATGGGCCGGGCAATAAATTGTGCTACGACCACATTGCATTGCGTTGACTGAAAGTGCAGCATTATGTGCAGCGTCGCTACTCAAACCGCAGGCATTCTAGTTTACTGCATCTGTAGGGTCCACGTAGCTTCTAAATGACACTTATGACAAGACTTACTTTGTTTCTCTGTAACTGAATTATCTGTATACCCCTCTATATGTCCTTCTTTCTTCTACATCTGTTTCCTCATACCCACCCCCCACCTCCTTCCCCCAGGGTAAAGTGGCCCAGACGGCATGCATGTCCGCTTGTAAACATCTGTCAACGTCTTTGATGCAGATGTTACTGGACTCAGAGCTCAAACAGGTCACCATGGGCGCCATTCAGCAGTTCAATTTGGACGTCATACAGTGTGAACGTGAGTATACATGGCCTTACCTACACCTCAGTATCTTCAGGCATGTTTTTACTGGTATCCCCACCAGAACTCAATGTGTTAGTAAACTACAGTGAAACAAGGATTTATAAATCTGCACATTCCGTAACCTCTATAAACAGTATGGAACGTTTCCATGGAGCCTGTTTACTAGTTCTCATGCTGTATGTAATATCAGCTAGCTCTGTCTCAAACACACACACACACACACACACACACACACACATACACACACTTACATACACAGCTGTTTTGTTTGGCGTGCTGTGGCACAGTGTTAGACAGTGACTTTTAGGTGAACTTGTGCTGGTATGTGAAAAGCTTGTGTGACAGACAGCAGCTCTCAGGCTAATAGATCATTGTTCAGCCCGACAAAAGAGCGTCTGATGTTACCATTTGGAATGAAGGATAAACCTCAAACAGTGCTCCTCAACTCTGCCAAGTCTATGTTGACAGGGGTCAACATAGAGTTGATGGAGTTAATGTCTTAAATCTATACAAAAATAAGTAAATCTATAAATAGTCAGTTTCACTAATATATCACCATGTAGCTTGGATTATACAGTACAGACATAAAATAATTTTGGCGTGAGGTGGACATGTTTTGTTTGGATGCCATAATTGCTGATGTCAGGTAGAATAGAGGTTAATGGTCTGCTCTGTTGACTATCAACAGAGCAGAGTTGAGGTGAGCATTATGTACATTTTGTCATGCGTACAGTCCTGTGCGCGTCGACTGGCAACAAAATACCGTGGTGGTGTGCATGCGTTGAGCTTGTGTGCTGAGACGCGTCCGTAAGAGGAGAAGGTGAAGTATACTGTGAAGCACGAGCCCACGTTTTTGGTAGTATACTTTAGCCTTTACTCAACATCACCAGCCAGTGTCTGTCTGTAAATGCTTCTGCAGTTGCGATAACAGCAAGATAACTTGCGAGCAGAATAAAATTAACACTAGAATAAGATTAAACTCCTAGTTTACAGCAGCAGAGTAAATGTTCACGGTGAAATGATGGTGCCCATACTCATCTGGCGACATTACTACAGCGCGAGGTGTGTTTATACCAGATCATAAATCTCCACCAGCTAAAAGTTAAAGATGGAACAACAGAGAAGGAGCTGGTTATCACTGTATTAGTGTGTACCTGGTTCATGCTAAGTTATACTGTAGCTATAGATAGCTACAGTATAACTTAGCATGAACCAGTTATACTGTATCTATAGATAGCTACAGTATAACTTAGCATGAACCAGGTACACACTAATACAGTGATAATACAGTCAGTGTATCAGAGTAGATAGTTGGAGGATATTGACCTGCTTAATGTTAACCCTCAGTAGTTCCTGGTTTTGGTTAGAATAGTTCCACAGCAACAGACCCCCAAACACTAAGCCACAACGCTGAATCAAGATCTCTTTAATTTTTCTATTTTCATAGAAACCATAACAATAACAATGACACGGCTATAGTGGCTGTATAATATACTGTATGTTTCTTGTGTTCTGTCTTGCCAGTGTTTGCCAGCTCAGAACCCGTCCCTGGTTTCCAAGGAGACACACTGCAGCTGGCGTTCATCGACCTGCGGCAGGTGAGCAAACTCACATAATATAATGAAAATATCTAGTTTCCCCCTATTCTATACAAGGCTGAAACCCTCCCCCTGCCTAGTGAATTGCAGTGGTATGTTAAGTATTGATGTGTTGACATGCTAATCTGAGCCTGAGGTCTGGTCAGGTCATATAGAGGTGACCGTACTGAAATATGTAGCATATATAACACATATTTAACTGCTACTCACACCATGTAACAAGCCAAACACATTCATTTAAAATAGAATGGGTTCGAAATAAAGTGGGGGAATGGTGACTAAGGACAAACTTCCTACTGTAGATACGTGGCATACAGACTATAATATATATAGAGATTAATGAGAATACGTTTTGTGTGCGAGTCAAACAAATAGTCCTATTTAGTCTTTTGGCAGCTCTGAGTCTCGCTCCATTAGACAAGTCTATAGTACAGACGGTTCCATTAATGTAGCCTGGCTGGTTGACCTGTTAATCCTGGCCTCAGGTAGAGGCCTTTTGAGGTTACGTGGAGGACATCCATGAGGTTTCTCTCTGTTTTATGGTATGCAGATTCTAGCAGACATATGTCACGTGGAAAGGAGCTAGAGATGTGAGCTGCTCTAATTGCTGTGAAATCTACCTTTAATTTACATTTACAGCATTTAGCAGACGCTTTTATCCAAAGCGACTTACAATTACATTTTTCTATTACACGGAGCAGGTAGGGGTTAGGCATCTTGCTCAAGGATGCTTACAGGTAAGCCAACTCTGGGGCTCAAACCCACGACCTTCTGGCTGGGAGTCCAACACCTAGACCACTAGACTATCCTTCCCCCAAACCTGCATTTTAAAATAACTCTGGTTTGCCTTTCTTAATATTTAAGTCATATCATGTACTTCATAGCAATGTTGGGGGCAGGATAGGTTAGTGGTTAGGGTGACCGACCCCCAGTTGAAAAATCCTGGGTTCAATCCCTGACTTGCCCAGCCTACCTACCTAATCCTTAAAACTGTAACTGTACTCACTGTCACTTTCGATAAAAGCATCTGCTAAATGATTTCATTTGTAAGCCAATGAAAAAGAGTGAACTGGTCCGTCTGGCATAGGACTGGAGATAGAAGTATCACAAAAACATCTTAGACCTCGGCACAGAGCCAACTACAAGAGCTTACATAATTCAAAAGCTACATGGGTCAGACGGCAGCACATTACCTAATAATAATAACGAATATGAGTCAGATAACATACCTGTTTCTGACACAAAGCTTTCTCTAACAGGAGTATGTTCATAAACGTACTGTATAGTGGGGTACATAAGTATTTGGACAGTAACACATATTGTGTTATTTTGGCTCTTTACCCAAACATATTGGTGTTGAAATTACACAATGTACATAAGCTTAAAATACAGACTCTCACCTTCAATTTCAGGGTATGTACATCGTTCACCCAATCGGGTGAACGATGTAGGAATTACAGCAGTGTATATGTGTAGTCCCCCATTTTTTAGGGGACAAGAAGTAATTGGACAAGTTGCTGCTGAGCTGTTCCTTAAACAGGTGTGTATTGTTCCATCATTAGTTTATGCACAAATCAGATGATAAAAGGTCTGTAGTTGATTCTGTAGTGTGGAATTTTCATTTGAAACCTGTTGTTGTTATCAGTCAACATGAGAACTAAAGAGGTGACAATGTCAGTGAAGAGAGACATTGTGAGGCTGAAAAATCTGAAAAATAGCAGAAATGTTAGGCCTGGCCAAATCAACAGACTAGTACATTCTTAAAAAGAAAGCACTGGTGAGCTGAAATATATCAAACAGCCTGGTAGTCCACGGAAAACTATGAAGGTGGATGACAGAAGAATTGTCTTCCTGATTAAGAAAAACCCTTTCACAACTGTAGACTGTGTATGCAGAAGCATGCCACGGCCTTAAGCCTCAAGAAGTTAAAGAATTTAAAGGCCAGGTTACAGTTTGCCAAAAATGTACTAAAGAAACCTGTGCAGTTATGGACAGATGAGACACAGTTCCATCACTCTACCAGAGTGATGGAACGAGGAGAGTGTGGAGGCAAAAAAAAAAAAAGGAACAGCACATGATCCTAGGCATACAACTTCATCTGTGAAACATAGTGGAGGCAGTGTAATGGCATGGGCATGTATGGCTGCCTCTGGAACTGGCTCCATGGCATGTATTAATGATGTGACTTGCCACAGCAGTAGCAGGATGAATTCAGAGGTGTACAGAGCCATCATATCAGCACAGATTCAACAAAATGCATCAAAACTCATTGAACGGCATTTCACACTGCAGCAGCATAACAATTACAATTAGGTAATTTAGCAGATGCGTTTATCCAAAGCAACTTACAATTACATGTTGCTATTACATGGAGCAGATAGGGGTTAGGCATCTTGCTCAAGGATGCTCCAGCTGGGAGTCTAACCCCTAGACCACAAGACTATCCTGCCCCGGATAGTCTAGACAACGGTCCTAAACATACAGCTAAAGCCACAAAAGAGTTCTTCCAAGTGGAAGGATGTAAAAGATGAAGAGGTAGGGACCAAGCACTGAGCCCTGGGGGACACCATGGGTGACTGTGGCGGTGGAGGATTTGCAGTTGTTAATGGAGATGTACTGTCAGGGAGGTATGAGTGAAGCCATGAGAGGGCAGAGCCGGGTATGCTGAGGGAGTACTGAAGGCGTATTGGGGGTGGTCAAGGGCAGTGGACAAGGAGGAGTTAATTACATTTATGATGACTGAGGGGAGGCAGGATTTGGTTTTGCAGTTAGTAGAGTCAATATGGATGTTGAAATTGCCCAGTAGCAGAACAGATGGTGAAATGGCAAAGAGCAGAGACAGATTCAGAAGGAAAAGCAGGAAATTAGTTTGGCTTGGGAGGGGGGGTGATGGATGACGGCAGTGACCAGAGGTTGAGAACCAGACAGTTTGAAAGTAAGGTGCTCAAATTAGGAGGTGTTAAGAATGGATATTGGACTGGTTTTGATGGTTTGCCGATGTAATGTCACTTATCCACCACCACGCCTGTCCTGGCGTAGTTTTTCCATGTAGGTGAATCCCGCAGGTACAGTATTCCAAGGTGTTTTTACAGGTTTCGGTGAGGCAGAGAAAGTCAAGTGTATTGTCTGTAATAAATTCCCTGAGAATGAGTCCCTTGATATTTAGGGATCGGGTGTTGAAAAGAGAGATTGTTTTCGAGTGGGCTGGTTTGACCAAGGTTCGTAGACAGTCGGAGTGCACGTGTTGTTTGTTGTGATGACGTAGTGGAGCTGCAGCAGTGCGCTCGCTGGACCGCATGGACGGGATGGGGTGCTCCAACCCTTAACAAAGTTTCACCGGGAGCCTTTGTGGATGTAACCGGGTCTACGCAACAGCCCAAGGTTTTCTTTGGCAGAGATACATAGAGGTGGAGTGGAGTGATTGTTAAGTTTGAAATGTTGCGAGATGAAATATTTGAGCATCGTGTAAGCCTGGAGGGCGAATGTTGGCACGATGCTAGCCGCATACGTTTCCAGTGGTTCTAGCAGGACAGCTGAGAGACTGCCGTAATAATACTCTCAGTAGCAGACAGCACGGAGTAGAGATGGAGGATCCAGATGTGCCAGTTTGAGGCAAGGGAGCGAGTGTTGAGGAGGGTAGTCCTCCCTGGCCAGAGCCAGGGAGGACTGACTGTAGCAGAGACAGTGGCTAGGGGGGATGCCGGGCAGACAAAGATGGCTGCTAGCTAGGTTAAAGGCTGCTTGCTGATAAGCACACCGGAGAGGCAGCGGTCCCAGCCAGCAAGGGCTGACTGCACCGAGGCAGGGCTGCCAGCGATGCTGTTAAGATGGTGATCTCTCTGTAAACTACTCGGGCTAAACTAGGAATTCTTCTTGCTAGTAACAGCTACAGCAGACCTGCTTCACGTGACCTTTCCTCCTCTCTGAACCAAAGCTCTGTACCTACAAGATATCAATACAAATTAAAATGTTCATACCGCCACACTGTTTTGGTAACATGCCTCTGTTTTCCCCAAAGAACCCCTCCAGATCGCTGTCTCTGCTTAAGTATTTTATAGCTGATACAAAGGATGAGGGAGTGCGGATTATATTATATAAATATTATATGGATTTAATTCTATTTACTCTTATAAACTATGGAGTTTTAAAAGAACAGTGGTCAACTGAGGGGTAAGGTCTTCTCTCAGCAGAATAATGGTATTAGTGCTAAACTACTTTCATTAGCCTTCCAGATTAGCCACACACCCAGCTGTTTCACCCTATGACATTAGCACATTAGCATACACTGAGTAGCAGAGTATTAGGCCTATTTGCTTAGGATGCAGGTGGGAACAGTTAAAATATTCCTGTACTTAACACTCATTAGCAGCAGAACCCCCCTCCCCGCATCCCAATGACCTCTCAGTTAACTTCACCCTCTGAAAAGTGATTCTGTGTTTCTCTTTTTTCCTGTGCTTGTGTGAAGCTGCTGGACTTGTTTATGGTGTGGGACTGGTCCACGTACCTGGCAGACTACGGTCAGCCCACCTCTAAGTACCTGCGGGTGAACCCTGCCACGGCACTGGCCCTGCTGGAAAAGTGAGTTCTGGGGCAGGCATCACACCCTTCTCAGAGTGGGGGTTCATGAAATGCTTTTGGTGGGGGTCCCAGGATCCCTTCAAGATTTAACGGCAGAACATTTAAACCACAGTCGATTCTATGGCTAAGAACCAAAAATGTATACACTAAAATTAAAACTTTGGGTAACTCGTCAATGAATGATGAGTTCAGGGTTGAAGGAATTAATTTTTTTATTTGTGGACATTCTAGTGTTAATACCATTGTTTCAGCTTAGTTTAGTAACAATAGGTTGACAAACAACTTCCAAACTCCATGTGACGCAGTGCTCTTCAGGTTAAAGTGACAATGGGTATTCTTCTGGTAAGGTGCTTTTTGGATACAAGGCTTGTAGGCCAAAAGATTAAATAAAAAAAACAGCCACTCTTACCAGTATTTTGTTTAAACACCTTTATTTTAGGAAATATTTAAAACTTGTAGTGGCTACCTCTAGCCTTCATCGGGTGATGATGCCCTTGTTTTTTTCCTTTAATCTTTTTTTGTCTACTTCACACCTCACAAGCTGTGTCACCATGACAACATCCTGCATGAATGATGTTCTATCTGACTGCTTTCTAATGCTAACTACTGCTCCTCTTCCTCGCTCTCTCTTTCTCCTGCCTGCAGAGTCCACAGGGGGTAGGTGTTTCTTCTTAAATGGCTGTCAGTTCACGTCCATTTATTTAATCAGAGCAATAAAAACAGGAGGGCAGTTTTACAGCAGGATTACAGCAGTGTGAATGCACTAATGGTGTTTCTATGTCTCTGTGTCTCTATGTCTGTCCCACCAGGATGAAGGACACCAGTAAGAAAAACAACATCTTCTCTCAGTTCAGAAAGAACGACAGAGACAAGCAAAAGCTCATTGAGACGGTGGTCAAACAGCTGAGAAGCCTGGTCAATGGCATGTCCCAGCACTCCTAGACACACACAAAGATAACGCCTAGACAATACAACAGGCACAATTCAATACAATTGACACACTGTAGGCATACAGGTTTTACACAACACACACATACCTATATAGGGGTGTTGGTGTACACAGATAAGGACACAACACTGCATATTAATGCTAATAAGAAACAGAGTTTACTGGACTCTTAACTAATGAATTAACCGTGCGTTAAGGTATTTAACCTGTTTTGTTCATTGGTGAGAGTGCAATTACTGCATTCTGTTCTGCTGTTAAATCATTCAACATTCACATACGGTTTTCAGTGGGAACATAAAGGGACAAAGAAGGGACAAAATAACAGCTTCTAACCAGGGTTCTTCATCAGATAACACAACACCTTTTATACAATAATAGCCAGATTGGTATATTCACTGAGAATCCCAATATTAATCATAACATAGTCTTGAAGCACTTACACTTCATTAACTAAAGCCCATAGCCTTTTTTCCTGATTTTTCATTAATTTACAATTGGAAATGTACCCCATCTCACATCAGGAAACAAATAACCAACTTTTGTAGCAAGGAAGACTTGTGATTGGTGGGAAAAGAAGGATTTTCATTTGTGGTGTTTGAAAGTGGGATATTCATTAAAAAGCCAAGGTGTTTTAGGGGTCTAGTTACATGGCAACTTCTGCTTCAGTTTCTTACTCCATCTTTTTTTTGTTTTTTTTGCTTTGTCATCTGTAAATCATTATAACTAAATTATCATGACTTGCTGATTCTGTGGATTTCAAAAATCATATTGAAGGAACAACCAATACACAGTGAATAATTAACATGAAAAGCAGGATGCCTGTGTAGTGTATACTTTTTAAATTGTGTTTTATATTTTTAGTTGGCATTTACTGACCTGTCTAAAGGCAGGTAAACATGGAGAGAGCAACTGCAAGCTACCAGGCCTTAGCTGAATGTATGACTAATCCTTGCCAAGAATGTTTTATTGTTAGAGCAGGTCTATACAAATCAAAATTGTCTCTGTACATAGTGTTTGTACACCCACAGTTTAGGATTATACCATCAACGGGATGGAACCAACCATCACTTGGGTGTAATGGTGTGGTTTGATCGAACATTTGGTCCTTTCATTTTCATAATGTGGCACATTATAAAATGTGGAACACTATAGCAGCGATTCTAAGAATGGGGCTCCTTGGCATGTTTCCACTGGTTCATGAAAAACTCTTAACTGTATTTGTCAAATGCCCAACCATTTTTAAGTGTTTTTGACCCAAATATTCTGGATGTGGCACTGCCCTGCTAACTTCCTAAACAGTCGTGATTTGTTTTACTTCCTTCTTACATTATCCTTCTACCTTAATTTCACCTCTATTATTCTTGTGAACATTTCTCTCTTTTCTGCAGCCCCATCATCCAACATATATTATAACAGGTACAGGTATTATTTAATGTATGTTGCTAAAATATAGGATGCTTAATTTGAGAAACGCTGCTCTGTAGAAAGACACTGGGGCCTGGTCTGGCTCAAATGGAGAGGTCCAGGTTCCCTCTGGTCCTACTGTATACTGCAAACACACTCTGGGTTAACAGACCAGCCGGGTAAGGCTGAGACGGCCCCTGAATATTGTTCCATGGTCTGTTTTAGATTCAATCCCTAGATAGAGAGAACTTGGTGGCGTGGAACGCAAATTTAATTATTCAATTCTCATTTGATCTCTCCGTGCGCCTGTTCTCCTATGGGTGAGCCTGTTGCCATGTTACAATTCATTGTTTATGTCAGATAGTACTGCTTCAAAAGTAAAAGTTTATTTACTCCCACTGGCAGTGGGAGTTTTCTACTATTATGTTGCAATTGCTTAGTGAGACAAAATGACAAGCAAAACTAAAACTAAAATCCTATGTCTAAATAGAAGCAGGATTTATTGGTCTGCAGGATATTCACATCACTGTGCAAGACCATGGAAGGTTGTGACATTGAGATTCTAGTTTGCACATACTCAAAGTCTGCTAAGGGTTCAATGGATTAACACTGCAAGGATCTCTTGGTGTCAAAATGGACCCTGCATGAAATCATCCGGATTCTGTCCTTCTGCCACTCATTAACATAAGGGCAGCAAGCACATTATTCACTTAAATTCAATCTGTATCAACCATCTAAACTACTTGATTTTATGACAAAAAAAACAACCGACAAATTATGAATTTAATGCCATTATTAGTATATATATATTATTTGTGTGTTTGTATAAATATATATACCCTGTTCAAAAATTTAAGGGAACACTTAATCATCACAGTGTAACATCAATTAAACATCAGGGATTTCAATCTATCCAGTTAGGAAGCATAAGCGATTGTTTATCCATGTCACCTGTATTGGTGCAAGTGAAAGTGACAACAGGTGCACTGGAGATGCAACAGCAAGACAACCCCCCAAAACTGAATGGTTTTGCAGGTGGTGGCCACAGAAAATTGCTCTCTCCATATCCTTTATGACTGATTCTTCTCTAGTGTTGCATTTTGTCTTTGTCACTACTGGTAGCATGAGACAGTACCTGCAGCCCATTCAGGTTGCACAGGCAGTTCAGCTCCTCCAGGTTGGGCCAGCCATATGTGCAATCGCAAGAAGGTTTGCCTTGTCTCCCAGTACAGTCTCAAGAGCATGGAGGAGATACTAGGAGACAGGCCATTACATGAGAGCTAGACAGGGCCGTAGAAGGGCATCCACCCAGCAGCAGGAACAGTATCTGGTCCTTTGTGCGAGGAGGAAAGGGGGAGCACTGCCAGAGCCCTACAAAATGACCTCCAACAGGCTACTGGTATGCATGTTTCTGATCAAACTGTCAGAAACAGACTCCATGAGGGTCCAACGCCCAACGTTATGCTGCCTGCATCATCATCCAGCATGACCGGTTTGGTAGTGGGTTAGTGATGGTCTAGGGAGGCATATCCTTGGAGGGTTGCACAGACCTCCACGTGCTACCCAATGGTACCTTGACTGCTGTTAGATACCGGGATGAAATCGTCAGACCTTACACTGGTGCAGTGGGCCCTGGGTTTCTCCTGGTACAAGAAAATTCCCAGCCTTATGTGGCCAGAGCATGTGGGTAGTTCCTGGATGACGAAGGCATTGATGCCATTGACTGGACCTCACGTTCCCCAAATCTGAATCCATTTAAGAACCTCTGGGACGTTATTTTTCGGTGCATCTGACACCGCCAGCACTGGGAAGAGATCCCCCAGGACACCATCGGCCTCTCATCAGGAGCATGCCCAGGCATTGTTGTGAGTGCATACAGGCACGTGGGGGCCATACACACTACTGAGTCACCTTATGAGTTGCCGTGATGACATTTACGCAGCCTGTGATTTCAATTGTTTACTTAAATTTTTGGTGTGAGTTTGAATCCCTCAATCGGTTGGTGATTTTGGTTTCCATTGACCGCTGTTGATCTTTAATATATTTTGTTCATTGAGACCCGATGTGTTATTTCAGTGTTCCCTTAATTTTTATGAGCAATGTGTATGTATGTGTGTGTATATATATATATATATATATACACATACATACATACATATACATGTATATATAAATCATTTATATATATATAAATACATGTGTATATATATATAAATCATTTATATATACTATATACAGGTGCTGGTCATATAATTAGAGTTATTTCAGTAATTCCATTCAAAAAGTGAAACTTGTATAATGTATACATTCATTTCACACAGACTGATATATT
>JAODLI010001169.1:0-11459 GCA_027575585.1 Percopsis omiscomaycus | reverse complement strand
AGAGAGAGAGAGAGAGAGAGAGAGAGAGAGAGAGAGAGAGAGAGAGAGAGAGAGAGAGAGAGAGAGAGAGAGCAATAGACAGTGACAGGGGGAGGGCATACACACACAACACCATTCTTTCAGTGTTAGTGTTTAACAGATGTCCAGTAACTGTAAATTATATGATCTAGATGTAATGTAGGGTGCAGGATAGTCTAGTGGTCTAGGCGATAGACTCCCAGCCGGAGGGTTGTGGGTTTAAATCCCCGGAGGTGGTCTACCTGTAAGCATCCTTGAGCAAGATGCCCAACCCCAACCTGCACCATGTAATTGTAAGTCGCTTTGGATAAAAAAAAAAGTCTGCTAAATGATCTCATTGTAGACTGAACGTCTACTAGAGGAGCCAAGGAAACAAGGATTTGGCACACAACCTGGGCCACATGTAGAGGTGATTGCTGCGACAGACAGAAAGACGGACATACACTCCTCTTACAGTTGTAATGTGTATTTTTGGACACAGGATGGTCACGAGTAAATGTGTGTAGCCTGTGTGCTATAGCTGTCTGTGTTTGACTTCTCCACCAGATGATGCCAGCGAGAGACTCTTTATTTCCCATATATTATTTACCTGTGTTTTTAGTGTTACTTGCCTCACCTGTGTGTCAATGCCCTCGTTGTGTTACTTGCCTCACCTGTGTGTCAATGCCCTCGTTGTGTTACTTGCCTCACCTGTGTGTCAATGCCCTAGTTGTGTCTCTGTATTTAAACCCCAATCTTCTGTTAGTCTCTGCTTTGCCCTAAACCCAAGTTTTCTTGGGTTTCTTGTGTTTTGTGTATTGACCTTGACTGGATTGGGACGATTCCTTCTAGATTTTTTTTTGATTGCTGTTCCTTGGAACTTTCCCCTTTTGATCTTCTGAGCATTATAATAGACATTCTGTTTTTTGAACTACCCTTGGTTCCTGCATTTGAGTTCTACAGCCTATTGGTAAGGAGGGGGACCCTGGCTCTTGTCCTAATTGCTGACAGTAGATGTTTAGACAAAATGGTGACTAACCAAGGGATTTATAGTGAACACAGTCAACAACTCTGTTTAGGTAGTCTAGTATGCATGTTTTGTGATGTCCCCCTTTTCTTCTGTTTCAATTTTTCCTTCAACATCCCTTTTTACCTTCAGAATCCCTTCTCATTTCCACATCTATTCCCATCAGCAGAGCCATGCCTACTACGGCCTTTAAACAGCAGGATAGATGTGCACAACTATACGTGTACGTACACACAACAGAGCAATACTAGCTGAGCATGCAGACAGCGACCTTTGGTTTTGCACTGCTAGTATGAATTCTCATCCCTCGTATACAGTTTGTGTATACCCCCCGTGACTTCCATTGTTTCTCATTTTTCTCAATTATGTAGTGTTTAATTTAAGATATATTTTCAATTGAGATGTAACTTAAAATCGGCCTTAAACTATTAATTAAACAAATTGTATTATGTGGAAGTAAAATCCCTGAGCAATTTGAACCATATATCATGGTACAAAGCATCCACTAAAAAAACACCTAGAATTTTGTGAGATTACCCTAATGTGAAACTGCTGCAGTGAGTCATCTAGAACGACTTGGGTTGCAAATTTAGCGAATTATAACCTATTGGACATCTGCGTGTGGACATCTATTGTTTTGTTGACATAGCATGCTGAAGGGCTTTGTCCAAAATCTAAACACTTTTTAAGTTTAGGGAAATATGGGGTGTGCAGGCTACTGTTTCTTGGGTTCACCCATGCATAACAGCACATCAGAGCTGATCTAATTTTCATATCTTTACGATTAAATAATCTGTCATACTGAATCTATTTTGTCTTGTTGATAAATCCCATTGCAACAGCTACATGCTGCAGGATTTGCTGTTATACAGTCTATGTTGAACTTGCACAGATTTTCACTTACTAAATTAGAAAAAAGCAAATTAATAAAGTTCATTATAAAAGACTATTAAATTACTTGTAATGCCCATCCTTAATTTTTACCACGTATAAATCAAGACACAAAAGAGCACTGCTGTAAAGATGACAAACTAAAGTTGAGGTAGACGGAACAGAGTGACTGATAAATGAGATCACTTGTATTTGTGTTCCTGTCGTTCAAATATCCTACTCTCCCTCTCTTCTTTCTCATCCCTTTTTTTGTTTTAAATCTCTTTTTTCTTTCCTCTCTTCTCCGATGGAGAGAGATAGATAGATGCCAAGTCTACACTTGACTGGAACCTGGTGTGTAGGATATTTACAGTAGTGTGTGTGAGCCCATTCCGATTAGCCTGTAGTAACTTATAGTGAGTGTACTAAATCATTCAACACACGCCATGTTGATATTCTTACTGGATAGTGTGTGTCCTTGCTCGTCTGGAATGCAGGGAGAATTTTTGTTTTTTCATGAATTGATAAGAAAGTGCTGTGTAATTGAGTTTCAGAGAATAATCTAGTGTTAAACTAGTCATAGGTTGAAGCATTTTGTGTGAAACATTTATGTGTGTGTGTGTGTATGTATATGAATACATATTAAATGCATATTTAACATATATTGAATACATTGCAATTCCTAGTCTGGTCAATCATGCAAGCCCTCTGGTATGTTTTGGTATGAACTCATTAATGTGTATATTGTCAATTTGATGGTCTTTTATCACCATCTAGTGGATCGTGGTTTCATAGCAAGTTGTTAAGGTCGGTTAAGGTCTTTTACAACAACAAAAGTTTCCCTAAACCATTAAAATCAACACATATTATATTTCATGTAATAAGGTTTAACTAAGCTCTTTTAGAATTTGTCTAGATGGACTTCCTTGGGTCTCGCATAACAAAAAGTAATCATGTATTACAAAAACGTTTTGTGTAAAGTAAGAAGCGGTACAGTGTTTTGAATTATGGTGTTATATCTAAATCTGGTGGCGACTCCAGTTTTATTTTGCAGGCTTTGGGCATTCCTATTGTCCTGCTAGAGGAGGTGTGCCCTAAATCAAATCAACTTATGCCATTAACTGTTAAAATTTCTGTGAAAAGCTCTATCATTGGGCTTGAGGCTCTACTAATACTATAAAGGTATCCACCGACTTAACCACCTCAATGGCTCAGTTTGCTATTATTGTTGTGAGTGAATATATTAACACAAAACCCTAAGCCCTTTGTTCAAGTGAATACTCAACGATTTAGCCTTTGTCATTTCGAGGGCAAACTGAATGTTAGTTTTACTTCAGGATGATCAAAACAAACAAAAGACAGTAGGTATTTATATTGCATGGCGTTATGGGTGATATTTGGTTTTGAAATGAAGAGAT
Organism: Percopsis omiscomaycus; assembly: GCA_027575585.1. Classification (NCBI taxonomy): domain Eukaryota; kingdom Metazoa; phylum Chordata; class Actinopteri; order Percopsiformes; family Percopsidae; genus Percopsis; species Percopsis omiscomaycus. The sequence continues at coordinate 8,147 of JAODLI010001169.1, read as the reverse complement.
TGTATTACTCGCTCCGAGGCCCTGTAGTGAACTTGATGTGCATTCTGTATGGATTGTACAGACACGTGACTGGGAAAAAACGACATCCAGGATTCCCCAAGGGACAAGAACGAGGGCAGAATTTCAGGGAACTCAAATTGCCTTGATGGCATGGAGCCCATGCCATGTCTTAATAATGCTGCCTGGAGCATCAAATTATACAGTACTAGGTTCTCTCAGCATCGCTCATGAAAGATCTCTATCCTCCTTGACATCCATAGAACACCTTTGGGATGCATTAAACACTTTCTGGAGGGTCTCATCAGGGTCCTCTTTCTACCCTCCCAAGTTCAAGGCAAGTGTTTTGGGTAGGGGTGTACAAGCTCAATGTTATAGGAAATATAACACCTCATAATATCGCAGTAGGTATGGTTAGTGATTTGTTTTAACAGTTTAACCAAGTTTATATTGATACAGTATACATACTGTACAGTAGCTACACTATTTGTATTATGAAGGCTTTTTTCCCCCCAGTCATTTATCTATGAAAATAAGCTATTTAAATGACAAAACTAAATAAACTTCAACCCTCCGTGTGTGGTCCTGTATGTACACCACAACTACTACTACTAATAATAATCTTAATTTTTTTGCCTAATGACAAAAACTACAATAAAATAGCTCTCACCATATTTTAGAATTTATTACAGCATATCTTCTGTCAAACCATCTCACAAGCAATAGCTAAATATAAATACACTGTACTGGAACAAATACATTTTCGAAGCTAATTGATAAGCCTCCATTCTGTGAGCGGTGTTTAGTGTTTCTTCATTCTGTAAAAAAACAAAACAAAAGTATGTTGTCAATATTAGCATATAGACATACATTAACCAAAAAACTGATGTGTTTATACCTCTGACATTCAGAATCGTTGCACACTCAGCTGTGCCCAAAGGGTTGTCAATAACAACTTTGTATTCTCCACTGTCTTTGGGTCCGACTCTTAGTATCAGCAGAGAGGTGACCCCACACACATTGGTGATGTAGTAGTTGGTGTTTGTGTTGAGGCTGACATTGTTGCAGTACCACGTCACGTGAGGGGCGGGGTCTCCCCTAACTGCACAGCTCATGTGGCACTCATAGCCCTGTGGAGCTGTACGTCTCTTCAGTGGGACAATAAACGACGGAGGTGACTGGAAATCAAAGCCTTTTGACTCTGGCATATCCAGTTTATACTTACCTATGTTACAAAGAGAATGATATACTGTGTGTGAATTTGTGACCTAACTGGGCTAAAAATGCATTTCAGTGGGTTTAAGTCTTAAAAAAAGTGATACATTTTCATTTTGAAACAGTTTAGTCACGTGAAAACAAACAAAAATCATTAGCACCAAAAGAAAGTAGTGTGTTAGACTATTTATTTTCCTGCAAAATATTTAATAACCTGTCAGAATATACTGCCAGTATCCAATTGATTATTAAGACGAATTATAATTTTTTGAAGGCCTAAACAGTTGCCCATTGAACTGCATTAAAAGCCCCGGGAGAAGTATCTGTAGTTTACTAATACTAAAGTTAAAGGCGAGGTCATGCTATGCACCAACAAATAAGATGAGAAAAAACATAAATAATAAAGGCTGGTTTGAAAGTGAACCTATTCTTCAAGACCATACAAATAAATAGTGAACAAAGAATAGTTCAAAACATCTCACAAAACCCACTTTGAGATCCACATATCAAAATGTAAAAACTTGTTTTTAGAAAATGCGCTGCAGCAGTACTTAAAGTATAGAGATGTTGAATAAATACAGTAAACGTTACTTCACACTTCTGGAGACACAAACCTCGTTCCTTCTTGGTTCCCCATGTAGGCGACTCAGTAGGAGTCGACAAGCCCATGTCATTTTTAGCAAACACCCGGAAGTAATATTCCCGCCCTGGCAAGATGTTGATGACTGTGCACTTATGGTTAAAGAGGTTGTCTGCCATCATCCTCCATGTTCTCTTGAAGGAGTCTCGCTTGGTTACCATGTAGTGTAGCCTGTCATCCCTTTTCTCATCTGGTGAGGGTGTCCAGGATAGAGTCACAGTTCCTGGGACCTTCTGCTCCAGCTCCACTGGGCCTGGAGGTTTTGGATAATCTAGATTGGAGAAATTGAAAATAATGTATTTGTTGTAATCAAGTTCCTTGATCAAACCCAATAAAGCTAGAACTTCAGAGACTGCATTTCATTCGTGTAACATTATTTGTGTAAGTGCTACACAGCACACACACATGAAAGGATTGCATGACTCATTACTCCAATCAGTGATAGATGTGAACAGCTGTAAAAAAAAAAGAAAAAATCTATTTATTTTTTTCCATTTTAATATTGTATGCCATTTTAGACTACGCCATGATTATGACAGCTACAGTATCTGTTCCTGGGATAAGATGCACTTATGTAAGAAATGTCATAAGAGGAGAATTAACTACAACTAAACTGATAAAATAATGTTAACCTTATGACTAGTGCCTTTTAAATTACCAGTGACTCTGATTTCAACATTGAAGGTCTCCTGGCCCACAATGTTCTTGACAACAATGGTATAGATGCCTGTATCGGAGCGCTCAGACGTAGGAATAAAGAGTTGAGACCCAACATCTGAGTTGGTAATCGTTACACGTTTGGGCACTGGTACTCCATCTTTCAGCCAAGTGATTTCTGGTAATGGAGAGGCCTGCGAAGTTTGAGAGAAATGTAAATTAATGAAACCCCCCCCCCCCCAAGAAGGCACGTCACTGTACCTCAAAGTTTATGTTGACACGGACAGTGTTTCCAGATCCCACCACAACAAAGCTCTTCATGTTGTTGTCTTTGAATCTCGGCTTCACTATGAGGGCCAATTTAAATATTGGTTTTAAATGAAGGTAAAGAATATCTTTTTAAATGTCTATTACATCTCTCCCAAACCAACAGCTTTGGGTTCACTGTGTGAAGACCAATTACCACAGAAATGAAAGTGTTGTTTACTAAACACTGAGAAACTACCTAGTGTTTAACTTGAGTGTTCTTACCGGGCGGTGGCATGGCAATGATGTAATTGTCAAAAGCCTGAGGCTCCCCGTCGCCGCCATAATTGGTTGCAATCACTCTCACCCAGTATGTGGCCATTGCCTTCAAGCCAAGCACGGTGAAAGATGTTAGAGTAATTGGGCTGGCATTACAGCGAGTCCAGTCAAGGCTCTCTATTGGTCTGATCTCCACATAGTAGCCTTGGGCTTCATTCTCGACTCCTTTCACCTCCTTAGGTTTAGTCCAAGCCAGAGAAAATGTGGTATAATTGGAGGATGTTAACTTTAGGTCAATGACTTTACCAGGGGGTTCTGCAATCAAGGTGGAATTATGGGATGTGTTAGTGTTAAACAAGCAACGTTTACACAGTGGCTTAGGTGTGTTTCACACTATAATTGAAAGGGCCTTCCTTGGGTTGTGATTCTATTCAGTTTCCAAACCGTGAACAGTGGAGAATTGCAACATGTAGGAAATCAAAATGAAGGACTTACTCATCGGATCTCTTGCATAAACTGTGTCACACGGAATGCTAGGTTCACCAGCACCAGATAGATTGATAGCAGACACTCTAAATTCATATGCCGCACCCTCAAAGACATCTTTCACCGCATACTTTGTATCTAAGAGAAAAAGGCACAAATGAGGAGTTAATTACAGATTAAAGGAATTCTTGGTGGCCAATTGTAGTGTATTGCTAAACCATACGTGAATGATACCTTTGATTGGACCATCTAGGTTCACAAGACTCCAGTAGTTGGTGCCCTTCTTGTGCATTTCCAGGTTATATCCGACTATTGTTGTTCCTCCAGCGTCACTAGGAGCAGTCCATGACAGATTGATGCAGTCCTTGAAGGCACTGACTACTTTCGGCGCTGCAGGGGTCCCAGGGTAACCTGCCATTGTGAATGTTACTAATGTGATAATTATTTGTTATTCATATGCAAGTTAGTCTGGACCCCCTCCATTTAAATTAATTGGAATCCCTTTGCTAATGCTATTTAATTCCTAAAACCCTGAACTTTTGATTCTTCTGACAGTAGAGATACATATTCCTTTTTACTTTAAAAAATGAAGGAAAAGAATGAAGGCTTACGCAATACACCAGCTGGTATATCCTCTGTCTCCAGGTAATCACTGATTCCCTCTGCATTTTTGGCTTTGATGCGGTAACAATACCTCCTTCCAGGGTCCACATCTGTGTCTTTGTAAGTTGGCCTGTTACCCGCCACCTCCCCTAGATTTACCCATTTGTTGCGGCCCACCTGTTGGCGCTCTATTATGTAGCTTGTGATGGGACACCCCCCGCTGTCCTTTGGAGGTTTCCATTTGAACTCAACAGACGTTACAGCACTTTCCATGATATCCACAGGTCCTTGTGGCGGAGTGGGTTTGTCTGAAAAAACATTATCCTAATATATTAAACAATATCCAGGACACAACAATATATATGGTGAGGTCACTAACACACCAAACATTAACACGCTTCAACTCACCAAGGACGATAAGCTTAGAAATGGCTTCCACTGTACCAAATTCATTCTTGATTTTGATTTTTACATCTCCACTGTCTTTTCTTTGGCATTTAGAAAGGCGTAGTTGACTCTCAGTGTCTGTTGTTTCAATCTTGACATTGAGGCCTGGCAGAAGTTCGTCCTCTTCTTTATACCACTGTATAGTCATAGGTCTGCCACCTGTGAAGGGTAACTTCCACTGGGCATTTTCCCCTACCCTTATAATCACTGGCTCAGAGAATTTCCCCAGGGCATCAAGGTCTATTTTTGGTGGATCTTAAATGCATGCCACAAACAAACAAACAGCCAATGTTTAAATTTAAGACATACATGCCATAAATAGTCCTTTCTCACTCGAGGAATGGTTAAGACAAATATATACATAGAAATATACAAAAAATGACTTTAAAATAGTATTACACTGTGCTAATATTAATTCTCACCTTGAACTTTAAGCGTTGCTTCAGATTTACGGCCTTCTGCTTCAAAACGATATTCAGCTCCATTGTCTTTTATACAACAGTCAATTATTAACCTGTGACAGGCTCCATCTTTAATGATACTAACGCCATCCCCACTGGTTAGCTGGTCAGAGAAAATGTTGAGACTTTTACATTTCTATAGTTGAACTTAATATCATGTCATACAGCTGAACTGCAGTTAATATTGCCTATGCACAGATTTTGATAACTTACCAACTTCCCATTTTTATACCAACGTCCCTCAGCGGTTTCGCTGGTCAGTTTGCAGGACAGCTCTGCCCGTTCACCAACATTAGCAGCAGTATCTGACAGTCCACTCACAAACTGAACACCACGATCTATGTTAAATGGATGCAAAATCAAATGGTCAAATTCAGTCATCTCACAAATTAAAATAGCACATATTAGCTAATATGACATCCCCATTCCACACCTAACAACTGTGGAATGGGGATTCCCCAATCATAATGATTTGGTCTGTATATATGAATATCACTTGAATAAACACATGTTCATACCTATTATAGTTTCAGGGACAAAAGGACCAGTTTGTGTCCTCTTCTTTTTCTTATCACCACCATCCCCTTCTTTGTTTTTGTCATCGCCTCCATCAGACCCATCTCCTCCTGCTCCACCACCAGAACCGTCTCCTGTAGCACCTCCTATACCACTTCCCGTACCATCTCCTATACCACCTCCTGTACCACCTCCTATACCATCTCCTGTACCACCTCCTATACCATCTCCTATATCATCTCCTGTACCACCTCCTATACCATCTCCTATATCATCTCCTGTGTCGTAACCAAACCCAGCCGAACCGTCCTTCCCATCTCCCCCATCCCCTAAAGCAGCTCCTGTTTCCACTTCCAGCTTGGCCTGCTGTTCCAGCGCCAGTCTCGCCAGATCTTCCTGGTCTCTGGCGGAGGCGATTTTGCGGCCCCTACCACTGTTCGGATCCGCTGAATCACAGTGAACATGCAACAAAGAGGTAGGGCAAGTCACTTTTGGTTTGAACTGCAAAGAGCATTATGTGTTGGCTAATCTTATCTTGGATAAAAAAAATATTTGTCAAGATTTGTTTGTGGTAGCCTATACCAACACACATATAGAGAATACTTTATACTGATTAATTCCACCAATTTTCTTCATTTGTCTTGCTTTCTGAGTGTTTTTGGATCTATAAAAATGGCAGAGGTTATAGTGTCATACTTGTCACCCTACCCACACATCCAAGTCTCATTGATCAAAAGCATTCAAATGCATTAGCTAGTTAGCAAGCTAGCTTCTAGTGCTTCTTCTTGGTGTGTATATTGTATTATATTTTGTTGTTTTGTGTTACCCCATGCCACAAATTAAAGACGGAATGCAAATTTAATACTGTAAATATGCAATAACTGTTTTCTGGGTATTGCACTAGTATTCTATTTGTTGAGCATCAAAATAGATGCCACGTTTCCTTATTCAATTCAATATTCCATATTCATGTCATTTTATAGGATATAGAATATTTAGTGTTGTCACAGACTTTTTCTGTTATAATTTGACGTCAGAATAAAAATTTACAATAATGCATAGCCTACCCACCTTCTACTGTGAGAGAGGCACTGCTCTTGGCGACGCCAGCGATGGCATAGTAGACCCCTTTATCTGCCATTGCACAGTCGTTCACTCGTAATGTGTGAATGAGTTTGTCCTCTGACACAGTGATGTCATATTTTTCACTATGTTGGAGTGATGCATCTTGCGTTGACCAAGTTATTCTGTTGAGGGGCGTTGACAAGACACATTGGAAGACCGCATCCTCATATTCAACTGCCTTCACATCCTTAAGGTTGGCTACAAACTCAACTGCTGGGACTAAGTAGAGAGAGAATGTGTTTAGGGTGGTAGGGGGGGAAATTCCGCATAAAACACACAATAGTACGGAAACGTATTGCATTCATTTATTGCACTCATAATTCTGAGAAAATATCTCATATTTATGACTTAACATCTATTTATTTTTTTTCCAAATAAATGCATTAAACGCTTCCGTACAATAGCACAATAAAAATTCAATTGTTCAATTTCTTGTCAGAATATTGATTTCTGGTGTCACAACAAGCATGCTGCTTTGGTTACAGATGAAGATATAGTCACGGCTTACCTTGGAAGTCAGTTGCAAGAACATTGGCATCCTCAACATCAACCTGATAGAAGCCAGCATCTTCTGGCTGAGGGTCTTTGATGCTAAAAACATACCTTGTCCCGGATTTTTTAAGACTGTGCTTTGAATTTTCATCATCACCATATGGAACCATCATGCCATCCTTTTAATTTAAAAGGTAGAGGAATTAGGTTGCATATTAGCATAAAACCTGTATGGTTAAGAAAGCAACTATGATAGCCCTGTAACCATGGTGATGGATACTTTAGCTCACCTTAAACAGGTTAATCGCACTGTTAGGGTCCCTTAGTGTCATATCTAACTCAAACTCAGCTCTGCCATTTGGTTTCACTTCTATTTGTTTGACTGTATTCAGATTCTCCAAAACCTAGAGTAAAAAAGAGGGAACACAGATAAGACTAAATATATCAAGGAATAAGGGGAAAAAAATACAACTTTGTCACACAAGTTACCCCCAAGTCATTCAAATGCATCACAAATGTGGTAAAATGTACTCAGACATTTTCAATGTAAACTATTGTTTTACAGGCCTAAAACAACAGCAACAAACAAACCTCATGCTGCATTTGATTTCACACCTTTGTCTGTTCGTCCTGTCTTTCCTTTTTCATCTGATTTAGTCTCTTCAACAACCAACGAAAGTCATAAACGCCAAAATCATAACAGATTTTTTCATAATCTTTCTTGGACGCGCTCATAAGCAGCTCCCAGAGCTTAGGATCAATCTCTCCCTCTTTTTTTGGTGGAAGCTGCTTCTTTCTGGGTGCAACAACACTAGAAAGAGCGAGAGGAGTTATCGTCATTTTAGATTACAATGCAGAGGATTGCAATAACTTTGACTGGAAAAAAACATGTAGGCCCTACATATTTTATATACCGTATATACCCGAATATAAGACTAGGTTTTTGTCCTAAAAATAGGCTGAAAAATGGGGGGTCGTCTTAT
>JAODLI010001168.1:0-11460 GCA_027575585.1 Percopsis omiscomaycus | reverse complement strand
GTGTTTTATAACGTTGATACATGCTTTCAGACTCTTTAGTGCTAACACTACAGCAGGCATATGGATGAGCACTGGACAGAATGGTGGGACTTTGTTTAGATGAGTGTGCATGTCAATTCCACACCGGTCATCAGAGAAAGTTAAAAGACACTTTGCATGCGTTAGCACTGCATTCAACTGAAAACCCCATTTCTTTTTTTGCTTATTGATTTACATCTGATTTTTCTTTAGTAAATGATACAACTGGAACAGCAGTCATGGGGATTTCATCTGCCTGCAGGTGTTTGGGATAACAAACATGAGCAGTGTGGTTGCTAATAAAGCATGCTTACCGGTACCTTCATTTTAAAGTCATCCCGGTGCAGTCTAATACCGATATCAGCTATCGCCCTCTGGAAAATCTTGGATGGTCTCAACACCAAGACCAGCTGTAGGTTGCCTGGAAATGCCCCCTTAACGAGACATCCGGTTATTCATTCAATCATATTTATCTATAGAAAGTTGTCTTTAAAGTTGCAAGTCTATGGATGACTAAGAGTGGTCAAATTAAAAGAATAAAATATTGATTATAAAATTAATTCAATGTATTTTTATTTAATCAGATGCTACAAATGTATTTAAAAATACCACTTCGGCAAGGTTTAGAACCCAGCCTAAACATTTCCTGCACGGCCCTCTAGTGGCTATATCTTGTTATAAAATCCAATGGAATCCAACATATCACAAGTTTATTCAGGGCACCAAACTAGTTCGGAATTCCCTACAATTGCTATGTAGCAGAAAATGTGGAAATGAGGTAACAACCTGACAACTTGACTAACCAATCTTATCTGTATGAAATATATCAAATGTACCAAACTAATGGGTCTGGTTGTCTGGTTTAGACACCATGCAACGATAGGGATTTCACTGTTATAGGTACTCACTGCTATTCTGGTGAGAGAGGCCTTTACGGAGCTCCATTTGTCCTTCCGACGGTCAATAATAATGATGAAGCCGATACTGGCAGCATCCAGGCTATATGGAGAGAAACAGAGTGTGCATCATATGTATCATGTCTTTTGTGAGAGAGAAAGTATATTTCTCTAAAGAACATTTATGAAAACATTGCAGCTAAGTGGAACGTTGCTTTAAACTGTGTAAGCCACTCTGTGTATCCCGACATAATGGGCTCCTTCCCTCACATAATGGGATTACTGGAAATCACCGCCTCCCATAATAGTTACCAGTAGCCTGGGCTACTGGTAGCTATTGTTACTAATGTTGTTAGATTAAACAACATTAGGACCTGTTAAATGTTCATGTTATGGTGGGAGTTCATGTAACGTCTCTCAAGGTCGTTTAAGGCTACTGTGTGTTAAAGGAGACTAATGATTTGTTTGTTGTTATTATTACTTTAGAGTTAGAGTCACGGTGTACTTCAGACGATCATGGTTGTGGTGAGTACTTATTGCCAAGACGCATACAGTGCTGCCAGCAATGTAGGAGCTTGTCATCAGCACAATGAATCACGTGACCAATTGTTGTTGACCAATTATAGGCTAAGCAACATTGTACGACATTTTTGCATACGTTATTTTTATTTTTTTTAATGCTTAACCCTTATATTTATCCTGCATTCGGCCCTTAAACCTTTTGAAAATTGTTATCTTGATGAGCAGGTTCGCACTATGACGCCCAAATTCAAATGCTGCGCTATACACACCAGTGGGGAACCTGCTGTTTCACTTAAACAACAAGTGAATATTGTGTTTGTCTGATGTATACCAACGTGATTTTCATGGCATGGCCATTGTAATGTTTGGTCACTACATTAGGTTCCTCTATGTGCAGGTACCTCGGGATGCTGGTTAGGTAGGTGACCACATTGAGAAAGTCTTCGTCAGGCAGGTCACTGAAACCTGAGAACTCTGGGAAGGTGATGATGGGCGCACCATCCTTCCCTCGCCCTCCTGCAAAGAAAGAAATTATACGTTTACTTTACTTATATATTTTATTACATTTAAATCTGTTTTTGGAGGGAACAACAGTGTTCCCAAGATTTTATGCCAATTTAACCAATTGTACCATTATATATTTTTTTAAACAAGCACACAGATGTAGAAACTATGTCCCATAAATACCATCATTACAGATGGTAATACAATAAATTAATAATCAGGCATATTACTGACTATAATGTTCAATTGCATGGATCAGACATGAACCTTTTAACACATTTACATAAAGGTTGACAACATAATTTAAAATTGTGCTACATATTAAGTTAACCTCTAAACCATATAACTGAAACAAATCGTGGAGCTCGTGAGATCCGAATGGTCTCACAAGGCTAGTGGATATGTCCAATATGGACAGGTTATTGTGTTTATGCACAATGGCCACTAGATGGAAACCTTGAGATTACAAAAAAGCTTGATATGAATATGAAAGGTGGATGCATTTACAGTTACACTTATTTCTTTTGTAATAATTAAAATTATATAGCAATATTTACTACTTAAGTGAAGAAGGATAATAGAGATCCAGTATGTAGAATACGTGTAAGGATGAGGATTGTAAACCCTGACATAACTGAGATACAGTGCATCTTGGTTTCATGTCATTTCCTACATGGTACTGGAGGCTGATATTTCTGTCAACATGCAGCCATTCTAGCATTATTCTGTAGTTAACCAGATTAGATCACTAATGGTAGTCGTGTAGCTACACATAGTGCCTTGCAAAGTTTAATTATCTCCCGTATGAGCCCTGTGTCTCACAGTCTCTTTCTCTGGCAAGCAGGCCCCAAGAAAGAGACTACTTTTCACACTTCAGAACATCCACTCATGTATTCATGATGAGAGGATACATTCCTCATTGATAGAGGTGAGTCTCATTGTCCATGTCCTATCACGTAGGAACGAGGGGTTCAAGTTAAAAGCTAAACATTTTCTTTCATCAGTATATAGTGATTTTATAAAACGGTTGTTTATATATATTGTAATATATATATGTATATCGGAATGTAGCTTAACCAGTGTGTGAAGCTAAGATACACTTAGTTGATCCTGTGATGGAGATTTGTCCTCCGAATTTGACCCCTCCTAACTACAGTACCTAGATACAGTGGGTGTGTGTGTGTGTTGTAGGGTGGGAACACAAGCCTACTAGGTTTAGATAGTACCGCTTACTTCCTATACCACTGTAAGCATTCTCACCAACTGCCATTCTGACCCCAGCTTCTCCACAACAAGGTGACCCAAGCATATCATTTAGCAATGCCTCCTTACAGGAACATACAGCACTGGCCTGTTCAATTTCTGCTATTTTATTGACGAGACAATCTGTAAATGATACATAAAATATACCAGGAATTAAGGTTTTAAGATTAACTTTAATCAGCAACTGTTTGTTTGTATGTTTTATTGTTTATTTGTTTTACATTAGTTTTACATTAGTTAGGAGAAACTAGGAATTTCCCGGGATCTATTTTCTAGAACTCTTATTTGATGTGTCATCGAGACGTGGGCTGATGGTGTGCCGTAGACTTGAATAAAACTCCTCACCGTATAGCAAATTCAAAAATATACAAAGAAAACCCCCCCCCCCCCATTAATATATAATCTACCCAATGGGCCTACATCCCACTGAGAAGAGCCAAAAAAGAACTAGCTCAAATACTGTACACACTCCCCAAAAAGTAAAACGTTGGGGAGGGGTGCCCTCAGATGTGCTGAGACAGGGATTTTAGGAAAAAAGAGAGAGAGAGAGAGAGAGAGAGAGAGAGAGAGAGGTCTGAGGCTCCCTGGTTTGACACGAGAGGGGAAGGAATGCCACACAAGCTCTGCCCTTACGAGCGGACCACAACACATCTGGTAATGCACTCTGTGGGACAGCCCACAGGCTGGCAGCCTGCTGGCATCGACTATGATGGAGCTGCACTGGGGATTTGTGTTACAAAAGTGTTGTTTTGGTTTGAAACTCATTGCGCGTATATGCCCCTCCCAACACCTGAGCACTGAGTGGCTTGCACTCCTCTCTACCCTCCCTCGTTCTTCAGAGCTCCTAGGATCACAGCATTCTCTTCTCCTACAGTCATGTGCAACGTTCGTGAGCAGTTGTGTTCCAAACATTTTTTAGCTTTAGGAGCACTATAGTCCAGGGGTGTACTTTTTATTTAATTAATTAATTAATTTTCTAGACAGTCTAGACACATGCAGTCATATTAAGGATATGAAAGTTGCTCTTCCTATGTTTAGTTTCAGTCTTCTTATCGAATTGAACTGATTCTTCTTCTTCTATTTAAATGAGCAACTCATGTCATGAGATAAACTTGTCATGTCGATTGCAGGAAGGACTCACCATGCACAGTAATGACCATGTAGTGTGTGTTTGAAAAGAAAACACACTCAAATGTACAAACCCAGAAAACTGGGTGGGGGTTAGGCTTCCTTAAGGATGTTTACAGCGGGGGCGTACATGTGGGGGCTGGGAGCGGACCACTCTAACCACTAAGCTATACTGCCCACACTAATGGCTAAAGGCACTGTATCTGACGGTCATACTAACAAGAGGACGTGGGTGGAATCTTTGAGAGGACGAGGTCGCCTTCCCACTTACCAGCTTCAGTGTACTTGTAAATGCTTGTAAATGCCAACAGTAATCACATAATAAGGATGATAAATGTTCTCTCAGAATAAAAGTCACCATCTTTAACTTTATTTTATACATAATTGTCAATTTTGATGCTATTCATTGCTGATTTAGGAGATACAAGAGCAATAAATATTATTAGTTTGGATCGGAGAAACGCTAGTTTGTATCCTCTGACTGTCTGGGAAAAGTCTTGCTAGGGAAAACCTTCCTAAATATAACTTCTGCTGAAGTTCCCACTGGCAAGGCACTGCAGGCTAGAAACATAAGAATGCAAATGAAATGAAAGTATCATTATGGTTTTAAACACTGTAACAATGTCAATGGCGATCTGGGCTCAAATTAAAGGTACAGTATACAGTACAGTTGTGTTTATGTTGGAAAACACAACTGTACGTGTGGCTGCAAGAGGAAGGACAAATAATGGTTTGAGCCTTTTTCTGGAACACAAGGCCATTTGGTGACACTAATGGAGGAGTGCTGTGACGGCTATGTACCTGAGAGCATGGCGAACTGGCGATGCAGCTGCTCTATGATGTCGACCGCCAGCAGGGGCCGGATCTCCTGTTGCATGATCTCATCTGGATGGAGGAGGGGCAGAGAGAAGGGGAGAGAGAAGGGTCAGCCACACACGGCCATCTAGGACTATTGCATTGCATTCAACATACAGTACTCGCACACACTCAATGAGATGGACCAGGACACAGCGCCCCCTGCTGTGTGAGTCATTCTATCTGTGATGTCATGTGACCAGGGACACAGACACAGACAGACAGAAAGAAAGAAATAAACCATGCACCGTCAATTCACCAATATACCAGATAAGTTTGAGGTTTCCCCTGCTAGAGAAGACAGGATAAAGAATAAACGTCACTGCTTCATGCTGGAGTTTTAACCTTGAACAGTCAGGGTGGACTGACTGTAAGACTCCCTGCGGCGTTCACAGTGGAAAGGTTCAGTTAGAACTGGTTAATGAACAAGAGCTTTCAACCTCCCCCAGAAAACCTTGCTTCATTGCCGGTAACCGTCTAGTACAGTACATGTCCATTTCTGAAACGCTTTCATATGTATACTGTATTGCATACATTCCGTAAATAAATATAGAAAGCTAAAACAAGGCTAGAGCCCAGACCTTTGTGTGTACTGTATGTGTGTGTGTGTGCGTGTATGTGTGTGTATCATAGCCATGCTCCACTTATGACTACAGGGTCAACCCGCTCCCTCAAGCTGTGCACTAAAGTGTAATGCAAATAAAGCTTTCTCTGTCACAGAAAATAAGGGACTAAATAAGGGAACAAGCTTACTTGGTCAGTGGGGAGTCAGATAGAGAGTGGAAATGAAGACGAATTAGAAGAAGAAGAAAGGGGGAACTTGCTAAAGTGAGAGTAGGGGAGAAGGGGGGGGGGAGGGTTAAGAAGGTGACCTGTGGCTTACAGCAGCAGAATACAGAGCTACATTAATCCTCTTTCCCTTGAGAGTTAGCTTGTAAGTCTGCCGACTCACCAAGAGATTTTCCAAACAGATCTTATTAAAGCACGTAGGCTACCACCTAAAAACTGTCCCTATAGACCACATGTGTCAAACTCAAGCCCTCTGGGCCAGATGTACACCCCCTCACCCCGGATTTCATTCCTTTCATTCCTCATATAATTGTGGCCCATGAGCTTATTTACAGTATGTTTACGACAATACCCATTTTCAACACAGGGAGGTGATATAGCAATGGTCGCTCTCTTGTTTCACCTGCTGTGACTAGTATGCAGGTCAAAATGTCATCAAGAAAACACAATATTCAAAGCTGCAATACTAACAGGACACTGACAACATACTGTACAAGCCTGCCAACATACTGTGGGAGTGTACACATACACATAAACACAGACGTGTCACAGAATGTGCACAGCGCTTTTGTACATATAGCTGTACACAAGCACACACACACACACACACACACACACACACACACACACACACACTACAACGTGCTACGGAAGGAGGGCTTGTGTCAAGAACAAGCTAACAGGCTAACAGTTCTGATCTTATCTCTGCCTTGTGATACCCATGTGTTGGCAGCAGTGGCATCAGAAATCCCTTTCCTCCCTTTCTCTCAGAGAGAATTCACTGATGCACGAGAATACAATTCCTTGTATGTGCGTACTGTACAGTATATGTAGCCTACTGTGTACAGCAGCAAAATTCAATACTATATTTACATACTGTAGAAGTCCTGGTCAGAGATTAATAGAAGCATATGAAACCTTCCAAATTATAACATTACAAGTCATTAGGTCATACTGTAAACCCATTGGACCATGAGATAGGTAGCATCATTCCCAAGACAGATATTATAGTTTTCAGGGTTGGGAGAACCAACAAGATTAGACAAGCACAAGATGTAATCTGTATTCAGATCAATATTAATAATAATGTAATAATGATAATTGATAATCATTGATAAATAACCCTATCATTCTTTTTCTTCCCAACCCCAATTGACTTCCATTTTTTCTCAAAAACACATTTCAAGCATGCCTGCAAAGATGATCACATCTCTACCAGTAGTAAGAATTATCATGCCATGTTTGGAAATTATAATGCTTTAATTGTTTAAGATGTATTTCTGTTTTGGATTAAACATAGAAATATACCTGAAACTAAACTCTACAACAACACATTGCTGCAACTTGAGTACTGTATGTTTTGGGTTTTTTGAGAAACAATGGAAGTCACTGTAGGAAAGACCTGTTGGTTTCCGGTCCACAAACCACAAACGAGAGATTATTTCATGCTGAACGTTAGCATGAGAGACTGGAACGGTGGGCAAGGGCTTACGCAAATAAACTGGACTAAAATCCCTAGGAGCTGGAATCTGTCCAGGAACACCCAGTTATGACACAACAGCCAGGAGGATGTGTTGTGTTGTTAAGACATCAAAGAAAATGCCTTTAAGCATTGAAAGCTATTGAAGAGAATTTCATTAGTAACTGAAATATGCATAATTATGCAACTTGAATATGTAATGGGGTTCAGGCCTGAAATATTGCAAGCTAGTTGATTCTGAACTGCATCCTATATAAGGATCTGCAATCCAAGGTTGAATTCATGGGATGTACTGGCAGACTGAGGTTTGTATTGACATTGAGGGCAGAGAAGCATAGTAGTTACAGCGAGCCGAAGCTCCGAGAAGCGTTGAGACTTGGCTTCATTTATATTAAGTGTAGACTAGCTGATCAAAAGTATGTAGATTATGTCTATTATAGATGGATACACTGCTGCAAAATGAGAATATATTTGGGCCAGTAAATGAAAATGCTGATAACACACACACATACACTAACACATGCTATCAAAAAATTCAACTTAAAAATTGTCCCTAATGTTACACTAATATTCTACATAAGTTATATTTTATGCATAACAATGAACTATAATATGTATGCTGTATACAGAAAGAATAAAAGACTACGCCACAGAAACTGCTGCAGTTTTGCAACTGGGGATATTTCTAGATTGACATGAACTTGTCATTGACAAAAAGGGCAAAAGGGAAAACCAAACAATTACCTATTTGTAAAAGAATGGATATAGATAACTTGATCTCAACTGTCAATGCACAACACTTTCCTAGTCCTATATAAAACCAAAAAATGTGAGGTGTTTGTTAATCCTCTAAACACTACGCCGATGCTGAAGCCGTTCAGAGAGAAATCACATTTTATGGACTAAAAGACTCAACCATGTCATTCACACGAAATTTGAATGGGCGGGCACATAAGGGTTAAAATGATACAACCATCGTCAAGAGGCTTAACAAGAATGTAGAGCAGGCAAGTCAAGTCATAGACAAAGACTGTGAATATTTTGGATGTGTAACTATTTGGTCCGGTAAAGGCCAGTAAATGTAAGTACTGATGTAAATGTCAATAAAGTCCTTATATAAACAAAAAAAGATAATACATTTAAATATTGTTCCTCACTACATTTTTATTACTAATTAATTACACCAATAGACTATGTATCAGGGTCCCATCTAGCCACTGAAAGCTAGCAGCCATTACTTCATAAAGTTGTTTCAGAAACAACTTCAACAGCCATGTTCATTATAATAATGAATTGACCAAAGCAACAGTACGGATGTGACTAGATTTCAGTTGTTTGGACAACAATGGAGTGTTATGACGAAAATAAGAAAAACCTAAACTTACTTATTAACCTGCAGGAACTGTCAGGCTGTCAGGAAGCGGGAATGTGTACTGCGTGGACGGACAGACAGGTAGCACTACATACTGTACTTAGGCTGATATTTAACTCAAACAAAAGTTATATATGCTCTCTGTTTTATAACGCACTCTTAATACTGTAGTTCACAGAAATATTTCCACTATACAGTTAATAATTAGCAATTAAAAACTGTAACAAGATATTTTAAAATTTAACAAGAAGTTAGCTGGACCACTAAATCCTGGGGCCAAATCTCCAATGTCAGGACTCAACATTTCCTATGCTTTACAGCGGCCCAAAGAATGCTATATCTTCATCCTGGTGACGACCAGGCAATATCTTAGACAAGTGACTTTAATTTAAGACAAACAGTAAAGAATAACAGTACACTAACACTAGAGAAAATTCTAGTTTATGAACTGGTTAACAAAGCCAGGAATCCCACAGCCGTACCAGGAACCATTAGTGTAATTATCCCCTAATTTACATTTGACAGGCTTTGAACTGCATAACTACAGTATTGCCTGAGACAATACATCAGTATTACTAACAGCATAACAGCAAAATCTCATTTCACACCCTTCCTTTCATCATTCCTATCCCTTACTATTTAATCAATTTATCCATTCAGGCAAACAACACCTTTACACTTTCTGGTAAACACTGGTAAACTGTAGCCCAATGACACAAGAATGATAGTCCCCTATTTAAATGCTTCACATTTATGAGGATGAATTAACTAGAGAGGAAATACTTGCTAAAGTGCATCACAGCACTGACAGGCTGTAATGGAACACTGGTGAAATGGAAACAGTCACAGTAGAAACAGCTACTAAGCTGACAACACATTCGCACTCGCGCTCGGGTGTGTGTGTCAGGTATCTCTGTGTGTGGGTATCACACAGCTAAATCACAGTGAGGTTCTTTGTAGGTAGCCTACTAGCAATGAGTAATTCTATAGTTTAATATATATATAGAATCGAGTAGACTACATGCCTTAGTATTAATATAGGCCTACTGTTTGCCTCAGCAGCTTTTTGTGTGTGTGTGCTAGTGTGTCTGTGTCTTTATGTTTTTCTGCGCGTGTGCGTTTTTCCTTCTTTTTGTGCCCGTATGTTTGTATGCTTTATGTGTGTGTTCTTGCATGTAGAAAGGGGGCGTGTCAATATTACCTATGACATTTCTGACCGTCTTCATCATTGCTCCACTGTCACAGGAACACACAGCGTAGGCTACTACAGAGTAATCCCGTCCGCAAAAAAGTAGGCCTACTCCAAATGCAGTATTATTGTAGTAGGCTACTCAGGGTAATCCCAACTAGCGAGGGAACCCAGACCTCCAGTCTGTCAACAACAGCTGCTTCATCATTCTCAAACCAAAACGTCCCAAATGTCTGCCAGACGTCTCAAGAAAACACAACTTCAATTTGCTCTTTCTCTCTCTCAACACATTTCCATCTCTTGCTGTTACGGTAACTAAAATACACACACATATGCAGTACACCAGAAACTCGGTGCGCTCGGTGTCGTGTGAGTTTGCGCGAGTGCGTGTGTTTCTTTACATGAGCGCGTTTTTTGGTCAGTTTTTCCAGCGCCGGCTGTGCTGAAGGCAGCGTTCTTCTCCGACTGCAAAAGGTCTGCCCCGATTTAGCAGGCGGCCAATCAGAAGACAGAGAGGGCGGTGTCAGACACCGTTTTTAAGAATGTGTCTGAGACGGAGTTCAAGCGGTCAGAAGCTCAATGGACATTGTGTGGGGGGGTGTTGCGCGCGCGTGCCTGCGTGCCTTACACACACTTGCATGCATGTTCTCTCTACATAAGCAAAAATGTTATGACATGAGCTATGTAACCTTTCAGTATATTCCATAAAATGATGCACTTGATTGAAAAATAGAGAATCAGATCATTTGAAAAGGTGTGTTAGCAAGATATCCTCTTTTATCCAAAGCGATTTACAATTACATGGTGCTATTACATTGAGCAGATAGGGGTTAGGCATCTTGCTCAAGGATGCTTACAGGTAGGCTACCTCTGAGGCTCGAACCCACAACTTTCCAGCTGGGAATTGATCACTAAATGATTCTGCATTTATACAACAGTTGCTAACATCTGCTACATCTGCTGCAACACCTCTATTACATTAACTGGGAATGGGAAACAGACTTAATGGTATTTAGTACAGTTACATATTGTGTGTTTTTCACATTGACTTTATTAGTGCTACAATCAAATCAACCCTCATTGGGAAAAGGACCCCTGAAAAACATTTGTCACTTGTACTTTGTATCAATGATGGAAAATGAGAATGGAAATTACTTATCCTGATATAAATCATACAGGTCAGTGTATGAGAAAATTGCAATACTTTGGTGCTGACAATGTCTTCAGCTGACAATGTCTGTCACCCAACTGGCTCACACACAACATAATTAGGTGTAAGGGAATACACACACACGCGCGCACACACACGTCAGTACCGGGAGACAATCAGGGGATGTGTCACAACGACGCATCTCCTTGATAACAGGGCTCTCACACACACACACACACACACACACACACACACACACACACACACACACACACACACACACACACACACACA
>JAODLI010001167.1:0-11460 GCA_027575585.1 Percopsis omiscomaycus | reverse complement strand
ACAACATAGTTGTGGATCTTATATTGCATTTCTGTCACTAGAGCCTCTTAAATATTACACACTGGTCCTTTAATCCAGAGTGGAAGTGCTTTATATAATATTTGTTTAGTAAAAGTATAAATATTTTGATTTAAGGTAACATTAATTAAAGCAGGGTTATAGTGAATAACTTGTATGCATTTTATATTTTTGTTAAAATAAATCATTTACGTTTATCTTTTTAAAACTGAGTCCTGTGTGTTGTTTATAACTGAGTATAGGCTATAGGATATCTAGAAAGAACTCTGGGCCTTGCCCTCACTGCATTAGTTATAGGGTACACATATATCAAAAACTATAAATCTTAAAGATTAAATAAAGATATTATGAGAGACGGGAGAAATATCCGAACATTGTGATGGATAAATCATGTTCAGTCAGACCACTCTCGTCTTATGGTACAAAAACAATTTATTAGGACATATAGAAGTAGGCTATTAACAATTTATCTTTGGCGGAATGGCTATTTTGGAGGGCTTCTACTCATCATACTGTTAAGTATGGATGTATCGAAACAGCAGCTTTATTCTCCCGAATAGGCCAGCAGCAGACAGAAGTTTTAACAGCAATAACATGATGGTAAGCATGTATGAACATATGCAATCATGATAACATAAATACAGTAATATGCATACACATAATACCTGTAATAGGGTCAAGCAATATCTGGAAACTGTCACGACCCTGCCTGTTCCCTGGTCTTTGTCTCTTGTTTTCCCCTAAGTCTGTGTCCGTCTGTTCCCTGTGTTTTCCCTGGCCCCGCCCTTGCTCCGCCTTGCCTCCTTTTTTGGTTCTTCCCCTCATTGTCCCTTCACCGCCCTCACCTGTGTCTCGTCAGCCCTTGTGTATTTAGTCTCTGTTCTCCCTTGTCTGTTTGTGGGTTCGTCTTGTATACCTGTTGTGTGGTGCCTAGTCCTCGTTGTTCCTGCCTTGCCGTGTCCCGCCCAGCTCCGTTCCAGTTAGTAAGTTTTGTTTTCCCCGTGTTTTGGTTTTTCCCCTGACCCTTGGTCTTGTATTTTTAGTTTGGACATTTTCTGTTTTTGCCTGTTTTCCCTGCGTGGATTTACTTTATTAAATACCCTGAACTCCACTGCCTGCCTCCCTGCTCCTTGTTTGCGTTTGGGTCACCACTCCCATACATCACCCTGACAGAAACACTTAATATTCACGTTTAGTGAAAATGAAAGACGTGTACAACAATTGAAAGACAAAGAATTGGTGGATTTCTGAAGCGAACTTAGCAAGCATAATAATAATGGAGGGGGGACTCTTTAAAAGAACCTCCTTCATTCAACGGGTCAATGAGGTTGGTGTAGGTTTGTCAGCTGGGTGTTGGTGAGTCAGCTGACAGACAGATGACTGATAGCAGTAGGCAGACCATGGCCAACCAGAACTAACGCTATGCTTATTTAGGTAAACGGAATATGAAGGAAGCAGTGAAGAGTTGAAAAGAGTATTATTGCTTGTCTGAACTGCACTATGTTGTAAATAGGGACATTTCTAATGACTTAAAACTTAAATATCTCAAAAACTACTAATTTTATCAAAAAGTTGAACTTGTCTCACAGAGCTGGATTGTTTGATGTATGAAGAAGATATCCTAATAACAATCCTCTCTAGCCCACTAAATAGGAGAAAGAACAAACTGTATAACTAATTATATAAATACAAAACATTTGTAAAGCTCTGACACATTTAGCTGTCCCGTGTCACATGACTTCAAAATTGTGAGAGAAATGGCAGAAAGGCATGGTGTGATGTTGCTTTTCACCTGAGGTTAAAAATACAGCAAGATGCACCATGTGTGACAAGAATGTGCCATACAGCAGCAACACAAGTAACCTCTTTAAACATTTAAAAACAACACACCCTGAAAATTATAAGGAGGCTGAACGAAAACAAGAAAGTGCCCATACATCTTCTGGATCTTTAAAAAAAATGTATTACCAATCACATACCTATTTAAGAAATTATCAGCATCAGTATCAGTATTGGCAAAATTGTAACAAAAAGTATCGGTATCATATCAAATTAGAAAAGTTTGGTATCACCCCTCCACTGGCTCTCTAGCTTTGTTCCCCTGCGACCTGCCCTGCTCTAGCGTCACTCTTCAGCTACCCAACCTGCTGTTCTGCCTGCCCCAGTTCGCCGAGCGTTTAGTCCTGGCTGCATTTCCACACACTGTTGCCCATTGTCGCCCGGCGCTCATTGAAATGAATGATGGTCTGTTGCTTGTCGTCGCTGGCGGTGTAAATGTACGGTTAGCGACTTGTCGACTGGAAAAGTTGAACAAAGTTATACTTCATTCCAATTTTCAGTGACATGGTGTAGTGACTATAAAATCAGACAATAGAGCTGTTCATCTGACATCTCTCCCTCTGCTTGGCAATCGAAAATGGAATGCAAAACTGTCACGATCGGCACGCAAAGGCCCATGCGCGCTCCGTGTCTCCCTTCCCCATTGCGCACCTGGGGAGGATTAGCCCTGCAGGTGTGCCTCCTTAGGTAGCAATTAGGGAACTATTTAAGCCATTATTGGGCGTTCGTGCCCGGTTTGTGTTGATGTATTCAATTCTCGCTTCACGCGGTCAACTGCTCGTTCACCTGTGTGTGTTTTTCTCTGGTTCGCGTTTGCTCTCGCTCAACACACACAACTTATCACAGAATGACCAACCGGAAAAGAAGAGCAGTGGCCCGTAAGACACACATTCCCGCAGTGTCGCTTCCCGCTGGCGCTCTAAGCTGGGCACTAGCACTCCAGGGAAGCCGGCAACACAGTCCCCGCTCGTACCAGGAGTGGGTCGTGCGGCTGCGCGCGGAGTTCGGTCAGGAACTATCACTCACCCCCCCTGCCTCCACGGGACCAGAGGGGGCCGACACCGTCAGCAAGGCTCCAGCACAAAAAGGTGAGAGGGAGAGAAGAGGGAAGGAGAGAGAGAGAGAGAGAGAGAAGGAAGGAAGAGAGGGAGACAAAGGAAAGAGAGAGAGAGAGAGAAGGAAGTGAGGGAGACAAAGGAAAGAGAGAGAGAGCGAAGGAAGAGAGGGAGAAGGAAGAGAGGGAGAAAAAGGAAACAGAAAGGAAGAAGATAGTGCGCCGGTGAGGTATGAAGAGTTGGGGGGAACAGGAGCGAACCCCACCGTTAAGTACGCCTGAACCATTACCTGTCTGTTCGTGCTGCGAGAGCCAATGCCCTGACCCACCTGAGGAGCTCATCCCGCCGCAGTCCGGCCCCGGAGCTGCCGCCAGCTCGCTCACACCGCTGGAGCCGATGCCAGGTCCAGCCACTGAGGAGCTCACTCCGCCGCAGTCCGGCCCCGGAGCTGCCGCTGGAGCCGATGCCAGGTCCAGCCGCCGAGGAGCTCACTCCGCCGCAGTCCGGCCCGGGAGCTGCCGCCAGCTCGCTCACGCCGCTGGAGCCGATGTAAGGTCCAGCCGCTGAGGAGGTCACCTCGCTGCAGTCTGTCCCTGGAGCTGCCGCTAGCTCGCTCACGCTGCTGGAGCCGATGCCAGGTCCAGCCACCGAGGAGCTCACGTCACCGCAGTCCGGCCCCTGAGCTGCCGCCAGCTCGCTCACGCCGCTGGAGCCGATGCCAGGTCCAGCCGCTGAGGAGCTCACGTCGCCGCAGTCTGGCCCCGGAGTTGCTGTACGCCTGCTCACGCCGCTGGAGCCATTGCCTGATCCAGCCGCTAAGGAGCGCTCACCACGGCCGCCAGTCTCCGGAGTTGTCGCTTGCCCTTGCCAACCACTGCAAGACCCAGCCACCAGAGGGTCCCAGCCTCCACTGCTCATCACTGGTCCGACCTCCAGAGTGCCCCAGCCTCTGCTGCTCGTCCCTGGTCCGGCCTCCAGAGTGTCCCAGCCTCTGCTGCTGGTAACTGGACTGGCCTCCAGAGTGTCCCAGCCTCTGCTGCCCGTCCCTGGGCCGGTCTCTGGAGGGACCCCTCACCACACTAAAGGCGAAGCTGGGAGGCGCGCCTTAGAGGGGGGAGTACTTTCACGATCGGTGCACACAGGCCCATGCCTGCTCCGTGCCTCCCTTCCTCATTGCGCACCTGGGGAGGTTAAGCCCTGCAGGTGTGCCTCCTTAGGCGGCAATTAGGGAACTATTTAAGTTTGACCAACAGCAGAAGGTGCCCAGCGAAGGCTCCAGGAAAGGGGGCAGGTAGTCTGGTGCAGAACAAGCCGGTGGTAACAGGTTAGCTTCATGCAGGATCATGCTATAGTTAGCTTTACAATCTGGTGATAGTAGCAGTAGCAGAAGAGAGATGAGCTGATTGGAGAGTGGCTGTCGTCTGGCTGCCGCACACCTGGCTCCAATTCTGTAATCAGACCACAGGGAGAGAGGGAAAAAGGCAGGCAGACACTAGACTGGGCCAGGTATCCCAACATACAGTACTCAAAGTTCTGCTTTGAGCGACAGGGCAAGCACATCCACTAGCGATGGCTACAAAGCGTATGAATGCAGGGTAAATGTAATTTTCTCCTCCTCTCAGCTGCATTATTTTCCTGGATTTTTCATTCGGGTCACAACCCTTTGTCTGCTTTCTTTGACCTTCAACACACACAAACACAAACACACACACACACACACACACACACACACACACACACACACACAGTGAACGTATATATCCCTTTTTCTCATCAGTGTTGCATCCACCCACACGTCCCTCCCACTTTCTTGCTTTCTCTTTCTCTCTCCATCTGTAAGCACGAGATTGGACACTTTCATTTTCTATCCCTGCGAGCACGTTCATCTAGAGTATATTCAGCATTATAGTCTTTGGCCCCCCACCCCATTCTGTTTTTATCTCTTTTCATTTTACAATGTAAGATGTTTCTTTAATAACTTCAAGAGTCAACCTTCACTCTTGCTCTCGTTTTCCGTCATACTACCAGCCACATCTTTATTTCTTAATTTATAAGCAAGATTTTTCATTAAGGAACTTCAAGAGTGAAGCCTCTCCCCCTCCCGTCTCTCTGATAGTTGGTTTTCCGGGCCCTCCGTCAGTCTGTGTTTGCAGAGCAGATTCTGGCTCTGCGTCCCAGGCTAAGCTGAGTGGAGACTGGGGCTGCAAAAAGAGAAAAGCCTCTGAAGCATCCAGTTGCTCTCCCCTGAGCCTCCTGGATTAACTGGGACAACTACACACACAAACACACACATGCACCACAAATGCCTACAGTCACAGACCGAAAGACTCAAACACTCAACCATATATGTAATATCAAAGATCGTGAATAAGGGCCGATCTAGGCATTTTTTAATTGATCGGTATTGCAACCATGTCCGATCCATTGCCGGATCTATTTCTGTGTTTGTCCAATCTATGTCACAGACTGTAACGTTCCGCATTGCTTGAAACTACCTACCGACCTAATTGCGATGCCAGCCTTTCGAGAGGAGGTGGCAACCGTGCTTCGTTTAATACAAACAGTGGTGTAGTAGGGATTTTATTAGTGGGGGAATGCTATTTTAATTACGTCATCACAAATAATGCTGCGCGCGCACACAAAGGTAGACATCGCCAGATACAGAAAGTACTTATGCTTACTTTAGCTACTGTATTACAAAAACTAACATTATCAACAACATGATTAAAACCTCTTAATCACTAGGCCCTTTGGTCAGGTATTGTAATGGTCAGAATGTTGCAATACATATATGTAGTGTATATTTACGACACTCAAGGTAGTTACACTTTGCGGCTTTGAGTGTTACTACAGATTCAGTCATATACAAAAATAGGATAGCATGACACAAATGTAAACACACACACACACACACACACACACACATACAAGAGGACACAGTATGTATTGGTCATTGTACCTTTCCTTCCAGGAAGTGTAACCCTGGCTGGCGTGACACTCTGTTGTCAGTCTTGCACATTAAATATTGAGAGGGGGCAATCAAGTACTTAATGTAATCTGTGGACCCTCCTCCTGGCCCAGTACGCTGCGATCACAACCAGTTAGGAGCAGACAGGCCTGTCAGTAATTGGTGATATCTGTTCTCCCCTGGAGAGAGACAGGGAAAAGGTAGGAGTGTATTAATGTGTACACACACTGTACCGCCTTCCTGTAATAATTATATTTACTGTGTGTTTGTGTGTGTGTGTATGTGTGGTGTGCACAAGACCGGGACATGCAAATCTTGGTAAACCTAATTATTCTCCTGATCCCATGTTGTTTCATTTGAATGCATTGCCATGCAGACTCATGGAAGGCACAGAGAGAAAGAAAGAAAGAGAGTAGTGTAAATGGATTTGTGCTCTGACACCCTGCTCACTAAAGGGGACACGGCTATGCTTTTGACCCATGGCTCACTATGATTCACAGACAGAAGCTCAATCTCAGACACACACACACACACACACACACACACACACACACACACACACGTAAAATGCAAAGTAGGAGTGGGAGATGTCGTTGGGCATATAATGACTATAGGCGATAGGTCACTAGCTTGGAGTAGGGCCACAGAGAGTTAAGAGGCTCACAGAGGAGGAGGGTACTTTGGCTGATTGGTTTTGGGCCCTTGGGATGGGGGGAGACATGACATCATACCGTCCCGAGAGAGAAAGGAAGAAAAGTAATGGTTAAAAACCTTAACATGGGTAAAGAGAGGATGTACATTCCTCTAATGCATTGTATAACCCCACCTTTTCTCCACAGCTCACTGTTTATGTTTGGAAACATTTGTGCACAACAATGCACATTGCTGCAGGGGGGTAGAGAAAATGTGAGTGCTGTAGGGGGAGCAGCAGAGAGAGTACTACCTAACAATAACCTAACCCTAACCCTTAACCTAACCCTAACCACCCCTACTAACCCTAACCCTAGCCCTAACCTCAACCCACAAGGGTCCCAGCACAAACGGAATGTACCCTTAACCTTTAACCTTTCACCCACATTTAACCTTTAACAGCACCTTTATCCTTTAACATGAACATATAAAGGACCACAGTCATCCTGGTCTGTTATGGTCTGTTCACACTGCTGCCGTAAGGTAGATGCTACCAGAGCATCAAGTCACGGACTACCAAATTAAAAACTAGTTTTCTTCTTCAGGCCATACGGCTCCTCAACAACAAACATTGATCATATTTGATCCCATTAATGGTCATTGACATGCTCTGGTCACTTTCATCCTCTACATCTAATGTATATCAGCTCACCTTAAATGCACCATTCATAGGCACTCTAAGCCAGGCACTACCTCTGTATTTATAACATTTGTAAGATTTATAACAGCTATTTAAATGTATGCTCATACTGCACATTATTTGTATATATATATTTTCTTGTTTTATCAAGATTGCTGCTAAATGTTTCTTGTACACTTATTATTATATATTTTTTATCGTTGTTATAGTTATATTGTTGTGCTCTTTAACTTTTAAACTTTTAAAAACTTTTTTTAATGCCTACTGCATAGATGTTGGGTGCCATATCATAAGAATTTCTCTGTACAGAATGATCCTGTGTTATTTGGTGCATATGATAAATAAAATGACTTTGACTTTGAGCTGAGAAAAAAACATCAAACAAATAACATCAAAATCCCAGTAGTAAGTAACTATTTTAGCTTCCTTTTAAAGAAGCTCTTTGTTAATACATACAAAATATTGCCAAATGTGTGTTGAATACCATGGTAAAAACACTTTTTATTTATTAAATTAGAAAAAATATGTAAATTTGCTGCCACTTCACTGTCAATAACATCAAGGCACAAAACGTAGTCCGTGTTTCGGTCATGTAGTTCGCATTGGTTGCAGACACAGTACAGATGCTGATATTTATCTGCTAATAAAACTTGCATACTACAATATTACATATTCACATGCAGTCTTATGCCTAGATTGTTCAACATGATACTCCCATAAAATAGGAGTTGTAAACTCGCTAAAGACTGTTGTGTTGTTTGGAAGCCAAAACTCACCAATTCTCCTGAAATCAGTTTATTTAAACAGCCTTTAATCATGCTAAATATCTCACATGCCGTTCACAATATGCTGTTTTGCCATGAATCATAGTTAATACAGAATATTGTCATATTCTGAAGAACATGTTAGTGATAATGTGAGACATTATATTGCTCCACCTTATTCTGTCATCACTAAACGTTCAAGTCCTCAGGTTGTTTCTGAATAACCATAGGTCACAGCAGCTGCTGCCTTATCCACTAGTCCGCTGGACCTTGCACCGCACTCTTTTTTAGCAAAAAATAAGAAAATTTCTACAAGCTACAAGCCAATCAAAAAAACCTGGTGGATCGATCACTGAGATGAAAAGAGAATGTTGAGAGGAGGAATGGGAGAGCAGAGAAGAGAGAGGAGAGACGAGTAGGACCCAGAGGCTTGTTATCACTCCTCATCGCAACAAAGCTTGGCGACCCGCTCCTTAATGGCTTTTGAGTGAGATGGATGAAGTGATGGAAGATGGAGGAAAGGAGGGAAAATGAAAGGGACAGAAGTACTTGGGGGCAGTGCGGACACAGGGATGTGAAAAGAGAAAGTAGGATTGAAAAATTGACATCTAGGAAGGGGGGAAACATACTGTATAGTATTTTGATGGCCAAAAAAGGCTCCCTGCATAAACAGGCACATTGGTACCTCTCGCTGTTCTATTCCATTGTCACTTTTCTATTTGTGTCTTTAATGTGAAGCCACATCAGGTATTCAGAGAGAGAGAGAGAGAGTGAGAGTTTTGCTTCTAAGAGACCAAAATGTAGTAATATATGTGTTCAGAGATGTGACCAAAAGCACATTCAGAGCTGAATTGACTTATCAACATTGATAATAATTTAATATACTGTAAATTTTGAAATATTTTACAAAAGCCAAGTAAAAATTATATGAAACCCTAATAAATTACATAAATTAAATTAATTTCAACAAAAGCGTTCATTCATGACCATGAATTTGACCTTGAAACTAGTAATACAAATGATGGTTAATATTGTTTATGGTTAATAATTTTTGTAACTTATGCAGTATAAGAAAGAAATAATAACAAAGAAAGATAGAAAGAAAGGAAAATGTACTGTACATGGAAACAAAGTAGGATAAAAGTGAGCAAGGTAAGAGAAAGAGCCAGCCAGTAAGCAAATCACCTAGCCAGCTAGTCAGTCCATACAGTCAGTCATTTAGAAAGTGAGTCAGATCTAGCAGGGTTAACAGGAACTAGCAGAGCTCCAAGGTACAGTAGCAGGCAGGGACTGATAGCAGCATCCACACAATTGCTTCTTGAAAAAGGTATTTTCTTGTGCCTTTTGTCATTGTGTGTACTAACAGAAAGAAAGAGAGAGATGTATTCCTCTTGCATCCGCCTGTCTCTGTATACTTGTGTGTGCCTATGTTGCTTTTTGCTGAATAGCTTAGTGTTCTCATTTGTATGTGTATGTGACAGACCCCACTTCCAGCTGTGATGTGTTTCACTCTGTGTGTGACCAAGCTGCTGCATAAAGCCCCCTGCCCCCCACTCCCCAAGGACATTTGGCCAGCAGATACAGACAACATTAAACTTAAGAGACCTCACCCCCCAGTCTCTCTCTCGTCCTCTCTCACTCGCCAAGCCCTGAGGTCAATGCCGTAAATGTTTTATTCGACTATATGGCCCGATGTAATGCTTTTTAAAAGATAAGTGGTGACATATTTTTTACTTTCCATTTGACAGTCTACGCACTGTATTTTCACAAAGATTATAAAAGTCAGATGGATCTCTTTTCATTTGTGTTTTTTATGCATTTATTGTGTCATTGTAAATCATTTTGCTTTGATAATTTTTTTGTCTTGTTTGTGTAGGATTACCCTACCACCTTGTGGCCATAGTGTGCAGTTGCCATTTACCAGGGCTCAAGATCAGGTTAGAAGCAATGGTTTTTATTCCTCAATTGATCATGTTTTTGTTAAATGCCACATGACATCCATCTTCAAAATCTATGTAATCAGCTTATTTAATTTTAGCAGCGGCGGCTCCTGGGCTGGGGGCCGCGTCTGCTGAGTGCGTCCAGGTGTCCCAGTTTGTCTGTGTGTCTGCCCAGGAGCCTTCAACAGCCAGTGTTTTCGACACCCCGCCACCTCCTGCTCAGGTGCTGCAAACGGCCAGCGCATTCAACGTTACGCCGCTGCCTGGCCTGGAACCGTAGCCCATTAGCGCGCCTGACCGAAGGTCCCCACCATTCACCTTGGCCGCCTGAGGGGTCCAGCCTGCGCCACTAGTTGCCGCCGGAGCCTGCCCCTGGTCAAGCCGTTGGAGAACCAATGCCGCCGGAGCCACGGTTTGGTCGCTGGAGGGTCCGCCGCAATCTGTCCCCGGTCGGGCTGCCTGAGGCCCTCACCGTTGCAGCCCATTCCTGTTCCGGCCTCCTGAGGGTCAAGCCAGCTCCACCGGCCTCCCGTGGGCCCCGGCTGTCGCAGCCCATTCCTAGTCCGGCCGCCAGAGGGTTCTTGCCGACCGCCTAAGGGGTCCCACTGCCATCGTCGACCACTGGAGGCGTTTTTCCACTGCCGAGTCTGGCCACCTGTGGGGTCCTGGCACCAATGTCGCCCGCCAGAGAGTTCCTGCCACCCTCGCCGGGTCCTGGCTCAGCTACCTGAGGCGTCCCATCGCCGTCCTCAACCACCAGAAGGGTGTCAGACGTGTCCCGTCTACGTTGCCGATCCCAGTCCTGGCCATTTAACTCTTGTCGGCGTTGCCAGGAGGCACGCCTTTGGTGGGGGTACTGTCACGACTGGGGTGTGCGCACATAACGGCGTACGCTCTCTGCCACTCCAATGCTGTGGAGCGCAGCTCTGCCCACACCTGTGAAAATTAACTATTAATTTATGTTTCTATTTAAGTTTGACCGGTTGTGTGTGTTATGTCAATCATTGTTTGTCCTGTAGCCCGTGTTGCTGTTTAGGTGTACGCTGTGTCTTTCAGTTCGCTATTAAAATACGCTTCGAGTGTTTATTGCTTCCACGTCTGCCTGTGTTTTCCTCCAGTTCACGCATACTTTTGCTCCCCAAGTACGCATTGTTAAAAGATGTTACATATGGAACAGTCTTGATTAAGTATAGATATAAAACACGTTTGAAGAGCTTGTTCGACAATATACTATTGGTAAACCAGTTGATGAATGATAACTCTTTATACTTATGAGGAATTCAAACGCAAATATAACACCGATATCATACTAAAGGAATGTAATGCTTTAATAAAAGCTATACCAACTGGATTACTAATATTGTTGAACATATATTATGCTGTTCAGCATGTAGCAGTTAAGGAGAATGTGGAAGTTAAGGGTATCAAAGAAATAGATATAAACTTTAATTGCAAATTCATAAGAGATATGCTTAAAGGTCCAGTGTGTAATTTCTAGTGACATCTAGTCGTGAAGGTTGCGAATTGCAAACAGCCAGTCACTCAC
>JAODLI010001166.1:0-11461 GCA_027575585.1 Percopsis omiscomaycus | reverse complement strand
AAAGGGAAGTTTGGGGTCCCCTGCTGGAGCTGCTGCCCCCGCGACCCGATTTCGGAAAAGCGGATGACGATGAGTGAACGATGTCCAACGACGAGTGAGAGAATGACGCAGAAGGGTGGATGAGTAGATAGATGGTAGGTCTGTGGCTCGGAGCAGGTGTGAAGGATGTGTGGTGATTAGGAACCGGGAGAGAGGGAGGGGTGCCATGCCCACCACACACACACACACAGACACACACACAGAGACAATAGGGGGAAAAGGGGAAAACACAAGGAAAACAAAGGTTACAGCCCAGGCCGTGACATGCAGATTATATTCTCTTGGTCTGATCAATATGAGGTTTTGTTTGCTGTCCACCTCTCAATACACTCCTGCGAAGATAATTTATTGCTCACTGAGAAGCGCGATTAATGAAGTCCCAGCGAATGTCGTCACTCATTAGCGTTCGCTGACCCCAGCAGATTGTAATGGCTGGGCATGCATCCCGTTGGTCGTCTATCATCACAAATTCCCTATTTTCATCACTTAGCAAATGCATAACAATGTGGCGTGAGTGTACCTTGATTGAAGGTAGCTCTGGTATAGCCTCTACTATAGCTGCACTTACAATTCCACTTAGGTGCCTAATTACCTAAACTAGAATAAACCTACTTGTAATTGCTAGAATATTAACCTGTCAGAAGAATCCTACTGTATTGTTTTTACCTTTTCAAAATGTCACCTCCATTTTCCATTTTACTTCATTTTGAAACACTTCCCCTGTGCCGTTATATGTAAGATTCTCCACTTCTGAAAAATCTGTTTATAGTATCCCTTGCTTAGCCAAAGGACACGGTGAAACCTTCCCAATGTGTTTTAAGCCATTTCACACAGACCGGCTTTCCCATTAATGTCAGAGTACACATTTCCAGAAAATGTATTCTGTCAGTTTATCGTGTCAAGGCCTATATTTCCATAGAGAGCCAACTACATAATTTAACATGTGGTGTTAGATAATTTGACCCTTATTTACCTAAATCTTTCCTGCCTCTTCATACACTGGTCCAATACTAATTCCCCATATCATAATGTCTTTTGTCTCTTGCACCAGTGAATACTTCCATTTTACATGGTACAGTAGCCTTCATTCCTCTTTCTTCTTCCCATCTATCATCTGTTTATCATGCTCTGTTTACATCTCCACCCTCACAATGTTTGAACCCCTCCCTGGACCACACTTCTCCAAGGTGGGAGAGATAACACCTTCTTCCCAGCCTCCTTGCTTACATATACATGACCAAACGGCGAGCGGCATCAACATAAACCACAATGAGCTGAAACGTGGCGTGAGATTAAATATGTGTTTTTGCAGGCGCCACAGTGAATGACACGACTGCACCCTGGAGACTCAGCGTGATGGAGGAGTAATCCACAAATCTGCATTCCGGGCAGGAGATTTAGGCCAAGACTCACATTACCACTTGGCTGGCAATGGATGGATGGATGGACAGATGGATGGATGGAAAATTAATGAGTGGTGCATGGATGGATGTTGATGGGTGGATTATTACTTACTATTTGTAGAAACAGTCATTTACTTTACAGTATAATCATACTAAGAGTAATAAAATATTTGATTTGCACAGATTTTACTGTGGATGTAAAGTAGACATGTCTACTTTTGATTATTACACCCAACAGCAAAATGCCACATTGCTCACTAGCGCATAATTTGATTAAGTTCATCTTTATCAGCATAATTCATTCTGTAATGTTTGGATGGAAGTTTCTTTGTAAAGGCTGTCTGTGCCATTGGAAAAAAGGTGCCAGATGTTTCGCTAATGCACTCAAATAACGACTGCTATGAACATGCCCTTCATCTCCACAACCTGCTCCTGTGGAATCAATGTAATTGCTGCACAGATAAATGGCCAGCTTACAAACATGTATTCAAATGCACTGAAGAGGACCTCCAGATGAAGAAGTCATTTGGTGATAGTTTCCCTCATAATTGCAAAACACACTTGCTAATTAATGGTGGATTGTGTGCAGATGTGTTGACATGGCAATCAGCACTAAGTGAATTTGAAAAAAGCTGTGGTGTTGTCCTACAATTATTCAATACAGTACATTTGGATCTGAAATCTCATTCTTTTCTTTTTTATTTACAGACTTGGGAGACCTCTGAATCAATTAAAAAAAAAAAAAAATTAAACAATTTTAACAATTTAACCATTTTAATTTAATTATGGCTTCATGGTTACCAACAAAACAGTCTCATCCCTAGGAGTATGCCTTTAAACAGTAATTCTGATGCAAAGAACATTTTTATTATAGCCTAAGCCTTAGATACGTTTTCACCCAGTTTCAGGTTACCACTTGGAATGGATTTAATTACATTTTTGTCATCAATCTACATCACATGAAATATTATATTGCTGGTGTAGCTCTGCGGCAATATCTGGCAGCTGAACCATCTGCCTACCTACCTGCCATTTGCTGAATTCAAACAGTTCCTCGAGGCAAACATAGTGCAAGAAGGGTTGCAAACAGCGTGGCCTTGGCCTTGCCCTGCAGAGGGTCATGCCCACTAAGGTGACTAAGGAAAAGCACTGCCCCCTCCTCTCTCTCGCTCTGAGCCTTGAGTGAGAAGACCACCCCTTGTTAATTGAAAAACCTGATTTGTGTTTCTGTCAAGACAGAACCATTTCCAACCCCGTTCCTTACCAGGAGGGGTACACTAAAAGGCTATGTGATGCCCAAACGTATAAATGAAGCCAGACCAGCCACACTCCCCACTCCAGGAACTTCCAAATGTGGACATAGGACCAAAACTAAGATACCTAAATTGCCCAACAAGAACACCATCTTGACACCTTGTCTAAAACAAACGTCACCGCTCTGCTCCATACCACACCCCAATCACAAGTAAGGTCATTATATTCTGCTCAGGTCAAATTGTCTTCCTTTCCATCCAGCTCATAGCGACTCTCTTCCCCCGTCCATAGGCCATACATTAGGTTTAGCCTAGTACCTGGCTAGAATAGCCGGATCGATCAGGTTTTAGAATTCCATGTCCAAACTTTGAGTTCCCATGCTAGAATGCAGGTTTATTGAAATGCAGCAATGCTGCTTTTATTGACTGAACACTAGGTTTATTGAAACCTAGCGATGTATATAATCTACACTGATTTCTGTAATAAACTCACTTTATATTAAAAAGAAGGTTTTTTGCTATTGTGTATAACAATCCTATGTCAAGAATTCATAACTTCAGATCATTGATATGAATACAATGATTTTTCATAGTGTAAATATTAATCATTAATCATTCATAACTCGGCCCCAAACCGTATCTCAGGTGGTGCCCCCTTTAAATGTAAAATCTAGTGTTTACCTAAAACGTTACAGCCCCAACAAATAATGTTGTTGCAGTTGTGTTGAGTGTAGGCCCCCCCAGACGACACCCCCAGACGGCGGTTACATTACCCCATTTGCTGACTTTGCAGTACTCCGGAGAAGTTAAAGGTGATATACAGTACATATCAGAAACATATTAGAAGTCACATCGTACTGTCAGCAGATATTTGTCTTGATAGTTGAGTTGTGAGTACCCTCATCTCTAAGATCCATAAGCAGAAACTGATTTCTGGTTTAAAAATATCTGCACTTGTGCGGGATTGTAAATCTGTAAATATTTTAGAGATACCTGAAGGATGTCCTGGATGCTACTTAATAGATGTGGCATCTTACCCTCAGCACATGACAACCTGGCAGAGAACCGCCATCGCTTGCACTCCACCTGCCACAAAGGTGTAACATGTCACCAGGACACGGTAACAGAGAAAAGACATGAGCGCAAAGCTTTGAGACAGAGAAGTGATGCAAGGTGGGGGATCTTAAAGTGTCATTTACTACCTTTACCCCTCCAGTGGTAGATGCAACACACTGTGTATGTATTGTTTTAACTCATATCCGTGATCACTACTTTGACAGTCAAAATCCAATCATTGAGTTTTTATTTTGAATTTGCTTTCAATGTGCAGCACCCAGCAACAAGAATAAGAAACACATCTAAATATAAAATGTAAAAGAAAAGAAAGTCCCCATCAATCAAAGGTGAGCAGAGGTTAAAGGGAACAGTAAAGAGTAAAACGTCTTGGATTAAATGTCACACAGTATAAAAACAACCTTTCACAACTGACTTGTCAGAGAGAACCAAGCGAGGGAGGAACTCGGTAGAAAATAGGCTCTGGCCTTTTAATTTGGTGGAGAATGATGGCAGAGGTGAAGGAGCAGGCCGCAACACTGTTGAATATTCTTTAACCTGTGCTGGATTCACAGGTGACCCTGCCACAGTGACGGTGCCTCATATTAAAATTACTGTCTGTCCTGATTTGGCACAAGTACCCTGACCTCTTCTGCTGGGGACATTGGATGGCGTGTGTAAAATTGATTGCCCGCACTGAGTAAAACTGGGCCTGACTGGTTTCTCCAAAAGGGACAAAGGCTAAGTGAAAGGCTAAGGAACGTATCTGCTTTTGTTTGTTTTGAACATTTTTTCCATTTCCACTGCTATTTCCACTTGTCTTTTATTAGTTCCTAATTTTGTTCTGATGCTCTATCACTGCTTTCAGTTGTCTTAATAAACATATATTAACATATTTATCTACTCTCTTCACCCCCTCTACACTCACTCACTCACACACACACACACACCTCCTCATTCAATGTAGGTCATAACAAAGGTTTCTTTTATTATTTGTCAAAAATTTGACCATATAAAAGTTATTTAAATCTAACTATCTAACTAGGGTGTTTATAAAGGTAGATATAGCCTTGAGCTATTGATGAGCAGTGAATGCTTTTAAAAAAACATACAGCTGGATCTTTGGCAACTTAGTATTCAGTGCAGTCAGCCTATTCTACATAATTCATCCCTTTAGAGGATATGCGAAGGAGGTCTTATGCACCCAATAACCCATTTTAACTCCCAGTGTTTGAGTCCTGGATGTCCTGTTTCTTGTTTTCAACTCAGTATTCATATACAAACCAATAACCTCACTATGGTCTTCCTGTCCCATAAGTAAAGGCTATTTGTATATATATTTATATATATATGTGCCACATTATTAGATTCAAGACATATATATAGCCAACCTAAAGTCTGTTGCACACTGCACGTGGAATGGACATGCTTTCAATCCGCTCCCATGTTAATCACATTGCGCAGGTCACAGGTGGACGTTACCTCGTGGAGCTGATGCTTTTTTCCTCCGCCACCTCGCGTTTTTGAAGAGTTTTTACATACAGTGCAATCTACTGTAAATACATTGTAGAAGCAGAAATACACAACAAATAATCATTTTAAAGAAAAAATTTGTGCTTGTTTTTTTTACTCCTGACCCCTTGCCCCACCATTTGATCAATCTGAGAGTTGTTAAACATTGTATTCGTATAACTTTGTCATTCACCTGAATTGTTATCATAAAGTTAATATATTTGTGATTGTACATAACTGTCATGCATAATATTGTGTTAATACAGCACGATCAATGCAGTGCAACGTAAATCATGAGCAATTTACACAGAGAATGTACACAGAGAAAACACAGAGAGAATACACAGAGCTCAGAAAAAGCTCAGAAAACAAGAGAAAAACACTCTGCATCAAAAACATTCATTAAATCTCCTGTGGACAAGTTTTAAATGTTTTGCTCTCTAGTGACACATGTTGAAAAGAGGAATCAGCAAGCATAATGATGTGCATGTCATACTAATTTGATAGCAGTGTTAATATAGTTGACGAGAACTATAACAATGTTTGTCATCAAAATTTTTATCATGGTGAAAACAAGACGATAACAAAATAAAATTTTGAATTTTGAATTTTGAATAACGAGCAATGAAACTAGAAGATATTTGTGGCTTTAATGTGTGTACATAGCTACCAATTACATTTAAGAAATGGCATGGCTTTACTGGGAATCGAAACCATTTTTATCATGGTGCCGCCAGTGTAAGTAAGCCAAAAAACATTATGCATAATAATATAACACAAATTGCAATGCATACAACACCCACACATATCTAGCCATTGGATTTGTGCCACAAACAGGCATTCAACAGTCCGTAGTTGGTTATGGTGGGAGGCCCAAGCCCTGTCCATTCTGGGACGCTACAATATTTATATGTGAATCAGTTTGAATTTAAATTTGTCAGTACTTGTGATTGATTAATCTATAATAATTTTGATTAAAATGAATTATAAATCTAAAGTGCTACTGAGCTTTTGTGAGGTCATCCCGCAGACGTTTCCCATGAATTAACCCATCTTGACCATAAACTCACAGTGGCAATGATTAACAATTAACTCTAATAATGAAGAGTACATATTTCCAATTATATTCTCTTGAAACCATTGTTTCTATAAATGAATGATATTGATGAAAAATAATTGTGCCAATAGCCACACAATAAACAGTGCTAATGAAGCATAATCATACTGTAGGTTAGACTGCCAAGGTTCAAGGACAAAATTATCAAGGAGAATTATTAGTAAAATATTTCAGCAGTCCTTAAAAGATCTCTGTTAGGATTAATAGACAATAAAGGGTGCAACATAGAACAAATATCACATTCCAACTTTTTTGCCGTAACATCATATCACTCTTGGGTGTGTGATTTTCATTAGTTTTCCTGCATGATTAGGGCCTATTGTATTCTGGGTAAATTGCTCAATCAGTCGACTGCAGATTGAATTTGTTCATCGCAGTGTGCGGTGTAAATATCATGCTGATATATTTCCCACA
This sequence comes from Percopsis omiscomaycus, assembly GCA_027575585.1. NCBI lineage: Eukaryota > Metazoa > Chordata > Actinopteri > Percopsiformes > Percopsidae > Percopsis > Percopsis omiscomaycus. The sequence continues at coordinate 4,670 of JAODLI010001166.1, read as the reverse complement.
ATGTGATGAGGGAAAGAGGTAAACACATGCACACTGAGAGCCACTGATACATTCTATTTTTTTAATCCACTACTTTCACTCAAAAAAAAGGTTGATTTGAGGGTTATGAAACGAGTAGCTAAAACCAGCTGAAAGAGAGCAAACCTCACATCTCATGCACAGTCAGATGTTCATTTTATTATATTTGAGGGCAGCTTCAGATATGATGGATGAAACAACATTTGAGTTGCCACAGTAATATTGAACACATATAAAAGGCTTTGCACGTCTGAAATCCATCTAGGCCTACTGTGTGTTTACCAACCACTGTTCTAGTCATTGAGAAACGCAAGCACTAGCCTCTGTACCGCTGTGGAGCTGACACGCCCTTGAACCCCATGAGACTATTGAAAACATACAGCCAGAGACGTCTAAAGAGCTCCTCTGAGGGTAATCTGAAGATAGCATCTTTATCATTAAACATCAGGGGGAATCATAGTAATAACATTTTTGAACCAAGTGTCTAAACCCTCATTTTTACTAAACTCCCCGCCTTGACACCAGAGAAGACCCCCCGAGGTTCTTTGTTGAACAGTGGGGATGCTTCTGTGTAGAAAAAGATCCTGGTTTCTCCCACTCCTTTCCATGTTAGGTGTCAAAGCCATGGCTAAGAATACTGTCAGATGGTCTGGTTCAGTGGGAGGTTTCTCACAGAACTCAGAGGTTGCTCGAGGCTGACATCACCTGCCAATGGATAAAATTGAGCTGGGAATAGTGAATTGATGTAAATATATCAAAATACAACAATAAATTGACAATGTTTCCAGATCACATGCATGCGGCTTTGGGTAAAATTCAGTTGCCTTATTAAGTTACATTATTCAGGCGAAAACTAGCGCAAATAGGCCAGATTTTGCATCAAATTTCCCTTTTACATTTGACTGATTTATCCGTTTTCTTATGAATGATGCTGAGAACAGTTTTTAAATATAATCAAATATAATCTTCTATTAATATAGGTGTGTTTATTAGTATTTCAAGCTCTAAGAAGCAGAAACATTTCTGCTGCTCGTAGTCGCTTGAAGCTTGAAGCTTTGACAATAACATAGATCTAGACAGAGACAATAAACCCACACAGAGACAGGGGAGAACACAGACTATAAACACTAGGGATTATTGGGGAACGGGAAACAGGTGAGGGCAGTGATAGGGAAACGAGGGCAAGGACCAAATAAGGAGGCAGGGCGGAGCAAGTGAGGGCCCGGGAAGAACACAGGGGAACAAGGTAGACACACTAGGGAAACATGGAATAGACACTGGGAAAGACAAGAGACAAGACAAAACCAGAGAAACAGGCAGGGTCGTGAAAAAACACATTTAACTACTATAGATTATCTAAATGTATCAAACATATATTACGTGATTGAAAACAAAACAATCTACAGGATATGGTTTTTAAGCATTCACCTGTAATCTAAATTTACATTATATGAGTAATTCTCTCATCGTTCGTTGACGTCAGTGACATAGTATGACCTTCTGCTGTTGTGTTAGAAAGCTCACAGCTCTAGTAAAGGTTTTTAAACTACCACTGGGTTATCTTGCTGATTGGTTTTAAAAATAGAAGACACATAACGTGATTTGTTCACTCTGGTTGCTTTGGTGTTGCCAGGTACATCATACATTTTCACAGCTACATGTTCTATTTTGAATTGTCTGTCTTATCTCTTTTATTATTTTCCTCAAATTCTGCAGCGTCAAAAGGTGGAGGGATATGTTGATATCCTTTCTAGAACCTTCTAGGGCCGTGGTTCCCTAACTATATTTACCCGTTGTTTTATAAAGCTGAAGAACCCCCTCACTACACAAAAGCAACATCAGGCTGAAAAGTTTCAATTAAACTGATATTAAACTGGATATTATTAAAATATTTGGAATAATATTATGAAACTGGATTGTAGTACCATCCGTTTCTCCCAGCAAAATGATAATGTAATACTGTTGGTGCACACAGGGGTATGCTTATTGGGATGATAAATTCCATAGTTAGAACGTTTCAAACATTTTTAAAACAACAGTTAATCTTTTACATTCGCTTCAATCTAAAATCTTTCCACGTACTGTAACCCCTGACAACTGCTCACCCACCCCCTGCTGTGTATCCATTTAGGAATCACTGTTATACAGTTCCCCACCCCAATGCATCTCCAATGTAATGCAATAATTTTTATTGAACCTAGCTAAACTGTTATAAAACCTAGTGACAAAGCTCTGCTCAAATCTCCTCTGAGTTAGGCATTGTACTGTAAAATAAATTATTGTTCTCAGTTTTATTTTTAAAATACCCTGCTTAGCAGTTTTCCCAATTTCCTATGCCCTGAGGCCAGCCCTGTTAGTGCTGCTACACATGCACACACACACACACACATGCATACATACAAAACAGGTCACAGCGCTAGTGAAAGTGCAGTGTGAGCATTGAGTCCAATAAAATGTATTTCCTTCTAAAGCATTAGGAGCTGGAATGTCCTGCTGTTTTAACTACAATCAGAATTTCATACAGCATTCAGACACTAATTTGCCTAATTCTCCCTCAAATAGCCTACAGAAAATTGCCATTGACAGAACTGCCTGTGAAGTCAAGTTGTTTCAAAAACCAAATCCAGGCTGGTGTAGTAACAGGTGTAGAAAAACCATCGAGCTTTGCCTGGCAAGGTTACATTTAATTAGCATTCAAAATATTGCCGGTGCTTTGAAGCAGCCTACTACCTCTGGTCTAGAATTCCAATTTATAGTCCTGCGTTTTTGGTCAGACCCCAATCTGTATACAGAATGAAACCATAAAACCCAATTTGCATTTTATTGTTTGCTACTAAGAAGCTAGCTGTCGGAAGGCTGTGAACTACATTACCAGCACTGCTGCAGCTGCGTTGCAGAGGGTTTGTGACATTACACTATTTGTAACAGTTAGCCCTAGCAAAGAGCTTACTGAGACTAATCTAAGGCTTCAAAATATCTTGGTATAGTTAGGGGCACCGGGGATAGGTTTGTGGCGAATGACATAATTGTTAATCATCTCATACTCATAAACTCATCATTTATGCACCGACCTTATTTGGTTGACGATTGACATGTTTTCCTTTGGGATACATGAATGGTATTTCAGGTCCCCACGGGGTTAAAATGCTAAGGGGCATGTCCAAAGTTATGACAACACTTGGGGTCTAACTTTCCCCAGACATTTTCTTTCTGTTTGTCCTGTGGTTGAATACAAACTAGGGCCTTGTTGCATGTTCAGACCTTTGGTGCATCTGAGTCTGGCCGTTCAAAGCTAAAAGGCATTGAACGGCAGGTTAGCCTATAAAGAGAGAGACACTGCTACAGTATTAGCCTCTGCTATTAAAGCATAAAAGTGTATACAATTTTTATACCCTTCACTATGGTCATATCACACAGCCCTAGATGGAACATTATTAACCGGTATTTCATTTGATTCTAACCGGTTCGGGAACGATCATTTTAAGGTGGAACGCAAAACTGGAAACGTTAAAATACCGATTCTTGACGGAATGAACCGATTGTTTTAAAGCCCAGGTGTGTAGTAATGTAGCCTAGTTGAAGCACTCAAAGCAACTGGAACCGTATCTTGTGGAATGATCATGATCATGTAGAAATAGAAACAATATTAACAATATAACAATATAGTTGTCAGTTTTGGCAGCAGCCTTTGTCTTTTCCACGTGTTCTTATCTTCCCCATGTCTTTTTATTTATGTTTATTTGTATGTCGCTGTGTGTGGTGTGCTTGGCACAACACTTCCTCTTCCCAGGCGGATCGGCTGGGAATCTCTCTTACCTGCTTCTGGCCACACAGCTGTCTCCAGTCATCTCATCTAGACCGTCAGTATTTAAACACCCGGCTTCACATCCACTCATCGCCAGAATGTTTCACCAGTTTCAGTGGTATTTTCCGTCAGGCCTAGTCTTATGACTAATTGGAATTATACACTGTTCTCGACCAGCTCTACTCTGTGCTCGTTTGTTGATACCTGTTCTCCATGTGCCCAGGAATTCACCGGTTTGCTTATCGCTGTTTCCAGTGAGATTTATTCTCTTAGCCCCCAGCCCAGTCTCTTCCTTTTGACGCCTCCTTCGCTAACTTGTTACCAGCCAATAAACCTTTTCAAACCTACCAAAGTTGTTCCTGGTCCGCTTTTGGGTTCAACACTAGTGAGTGTAACAATTAGCAATAGTACACTGCGCTTTAGATGTTATTTGTTTGCGGAAACAATTACCATCCCATTCTGTATGAGGGGGGTCGTCGCTGGCCATGTATTGTACAGTAGTCTCTGGACAAACCTATTTAACTATAGCCTACAGTCTGTTTCCATGGAACTTTACGAGCACTTCCATTAGAGTGCTGGAGCATAATTTGCTGTTACCCCTCTTGCACTTGGCTGACATGTGACCTCTTGCAATTGGTAGCAACATACACTTCTGTAAGTCTTAATATCATGTTAATGGAGAAATCATTTAGTACATTTAGTAGCAAACCCTTCCAGTAAACCTATCTATCTCTATGGACAGACAGCGCATTCTGTGCTGTCATACTGTGTACACACAGATTCAGAATATGAATATATGATAAGTAATTCCATCATAGATGCATACACATCTACATTATTCATGTAC
>JAODLI010001165.1:0-11462 GCA_027575585.1 Percopsis omiscomaycus | reverse complement strand
ACTTGCAGCTCTGATCAGTTTTATAATCTTATGTCAAGAAGACTTACATCAACGGCACACAGTTAGACTATGCCTATGAAATGTGGGCAATAAGGTTTTGATATGTGCAATGTAAGCTAGGTTAAAATACATCTGTAGATCAGCTAGTATTTCCCTTAAACAAAGAGGCATGCCTCTTCCCCCCAACTTTAGCTGATAATACAAAGGCACAAAACCCAACATTTGTTCTACGAAGCCTTACAACAATAGATGCAATTATTTTTTCTCTTCTGTTTGGCATTCTTCCCAGATGCTCTGAACTCTGCATTATGCAACCTCAAGTAATGCCCGCGAACTGGCCATGTGTCTTGTCGTCTCATTAGAAATTAGTATTAATATTAATATTAGTAATATCATTAACTCTGGCTAAACGCATACCAAGGTGTTGTTGCTTTCTCATAATCATCATTTGAGATGTTTGGTTTATTGAAACCAAATCTGAGTATTACCTATATCCGTATATACTCAATGTAGATCTTAGTATGTGTTTATTTGTGTCTGACTATTAAAATTGTTATTGTATAAAACATTATTTCTCTGTATTTTCATATACAACTAATCCCTCTTCTGTGTCAAGCCTCACCATTCAGATTAAAAGGATACTCATTAAGATCTTTGACTGATTAATAAATAAATGAAAATGTATTAAATATGAAACTTTTAGACATATTCACCTCTATATTCTTGATTCATATCCAAAATATAGAGGTTGATACGCTACACATAAAACGTGAATATCCCTGACCACTTAGGTGTCACCAGAAAGAAAAGGTGCACACACAAACATGGATGGTCTGACTCTGCAGACCAGCAGATAGCAGCCAGGGTGTTGCGGTTTCACACCAGACACAGTGACATTTTAGCAGTCCAGACATATTTGTCCCTATCCCCCCATTGGTCTCTCTGTCGATTACTGTCAGACACTCTATATAATATAATACTGAAAGCACTGACTGCATTTTGACTGCGGCAATTGAAAAGTATTTTAATTGGATGTAGTAGACCTATAAATATGCATAAACTGCCTCCAAAGAGTTTCCATATCAGTGGAGTCTAGAAATGTTATATCTAAAGATGAGCAGTGACAGATAAAGTAGATTATAAAGGATATGAAATATGTGAATCACCAAATACATCATTCACTATGTACCGTTTGTAGTGTACTGACTTCTATATTCTGTATATGAATATATCTCAAAATTAATATTTGTATGAATTATTAATTTTCATAATTAATAAACCTCAAAGCATCACCCTGTCTTAAGACACAGCCTTTTTACATCTTAAGGCAGCTGTGGTTGATAATAAACATAAGATAATTATACTAGATTTGATAGTATAGAATTTATTTATTAATTAATCAGTCAAAAATCTAAATCAGTCTAATTTAATCTGAATGGTGGGACTTGACAAGAGTGATTAGTTGTCTGGTACATAAAACAACAGAATACATGCTTTAAACAATAATAATTTTAATAGACAGACACAAAAAAACACATGCTAAGGTCATACTAAGGTCCTGGGATTGAGAGAAGACACAATAGATTCAGCTGGCAGTGATGTCATCAGGAAGCTAGATCAACTGCACCTGCGGGTTAAGCAGCGTCTCGCCTGCGCCAGTGATGGACCCACGCGACCTTCTGGCTGTGGTCCCGTCACTATAGTGACGGCTTGTTGCCGGCTTGTGTTCAAAACAGACTTGTACTCACAGCGGGTCAGACCTTCACTGGTTTAGCTTTAAGTCTGAGTTTGGTTGACAGAGACAGAGACACAGAGTCAACAGACCGGCCAAAAGGCTATACGTTTTGATACTTGTAGGAGAAACTAGATTCACCAAACTAGGCTAAAAGCTTAACTTGTAGAGGGGAGTTCAAAACATGTTCTTGAGAAAAACGGCAAAGGGAGAGAGAGAGAGATTTAGTAAGGGCGTGATTTTTAAAAATGTAAGTTTGTGGGTTTGTCCTTTTAGAGTGTCACGACGAGTGTATACCATGACCCAAGCGCAGACACAGGTGAGGAGTCAGGCAGTGGTCTTGGGAGTTTTAATAAAACAAAAACAGGGTACAAAGGAAAAACAGTACACAAACTAAAACACAAAGCCAACGGCTAGGGGAAAATCCAAAAACAGAAACAGTCCAACCAAACTTGCGGACATGTACATGGACGCAGGGCAGGCAAGGGACAAGGCAAAAGGTGAGACCAAGACATTGACGTACAACAACGAACCCACACCGAGACAGGGGAGAACAGAGACTAAATACACATGATACATGACTTGGGAGAACAAAACACAGGTGAGGGCGGTGAATGGACAACGAGAGGAAGGACCATATAAGGAGACAGGGCGGGGCAAAGCAATGACCGGGAAGAAAACAGGGAACAAGGCAGACACAAGGGAAACAGACTCAGGGGAAAACAATAGACAAGACCAGGGAACAGGCGGGGTCGTGACATAGAGGGGAAGGGAAATAGCATGCCTCTTTGTTTAAAAAAGAAATAGTAACTGATCTAATGTATTTTAAACTAACTGTCTTTGCACATCAAACCTTGTTACCCACATTTCACAAGCACAAAAGGTTTATAGCTGATAATATACATACAATACATTGGTTGGTTATTATGAGAATACATTGAAATACCACAATTTGTATATTTATGCAAAACATAGTATTTCATTACTGTGGACCAGTAATATGTACTCTACACCTCTAATAATGATGATAGCAGTTAATATATTCTGTTTGGATTTCATAATCTTATCAGATTCATTTTCAGAACCATTACACAATTATCTCTTTGTAATCTAAATATGACATGGTTAGGATGTGTCTTTCTGTTTTATTTAATAATAATGTATTTATGTTGAAGTGGTGTCATTTCAAACACATAATTTCAAATCCATGTTCCTGAAGTCTCCTAGTATCTCCTCCATGTTCTTGAGACTGTACTGGGAGACACAGCAAACCTTCTTACGACGGCACGTATGGATGTGCTATCCTGGAGGAGCTGGACTGCCTGTGGAACCTGAATGGGCTGCAGGTACCGCCTCATGCTACCAGTAGTGACAAAGACTAGAAAAACGCAAGACTAGAGAAGAATCAGATAAGGAGAGAGCAATTGTCTGTGGCTTCCACCTGCAAAACCATTCCCTTTTTGGGGGTTGTCTTGCTGTTGCCTTACCCATGCCCCTGTTGTCACTTTCATTTGCACCAAAACAGATGCTATTGATTCACAATGGCTTATCCTTCCTAACTGGACAGATTGATATCCCTGAAGTTTAACTGACTTGGTGTTATACTGTGATGATTACGTGTTCCCTTCATTATTTTGAGCACAGTACTATACTGCATGCATGTTAAACATGCACCTCATAGGATCGTCCCACGTCTATAATGTGCAGTTGCATGGCTACTCAATGTAGTGATAGTAGCGTCTGGGAACTGAACCATCTATTCACTGCTGAGCAGAGCAGGTCCGGTCGATCAGCCAATTATAAGCGTAGCCTGTTTAATCGCTGCAAAATGGCCAACAAAAGGTGTTTAAAAAGTGCTGTTCACACAGAATGCAGTCAATTAGAGGACAACCTTCCTGGGAAAAGTTGTGTGCTATTTTAGGTTAATGTATCGGGTCCCTGTGCACATGTTTGCACACACACACACACACACAAGACATATACTCACACGGTCTCCACAAATGCTGACGCTCGGGATTTAAATAGTTGCTTAAGAGTCCAAAGGGTAGGCCATCATTTTCATTATGAGAGACATTAGACAGAGAGGCACTTGCACGGGTGTGAGTGCCTCTCTGTTCGCTGCAGGGTGCCAAGAGACACACGGGCAGCCGCGCAGAATGAATGCTACGCAGATGATTAACTCAAGTTACACTCCAGTCTAATCGGGCAGAACCTCACGCAATGCCAGTGAGGCAGAGTTCTGCCACTCTATCGCCGCGCGTCTGTGTTTTATCTGTCCATGGACAGGCGTGCCCCGCGCCCGTTGTCTTCTGCTTCTTTCTGTCAAACTCCCTTTTCTTTCTTCACCCTCTCTGAAGCTTCATCTCTGTATCACTGCGCACAAAAACACCCAGCCCGTCCGTCACTCTCCTTTGATCCCCCCACCCCCTTTCTCTCCCTCCCTCTCAGTCGCTCCTTCCCTCTATCGCTCTCTATTTGTGTTCTTTTTCATCCCGCCACTGTGGCAGCCATTTTGCAAGAGTAAAGATAACGACGTGAAATTCAATTTCTCGCAGAGTTGCCTTCTTAATGGCTGAGTGGGAGTGCGTGTGTGTGTGTGTGTGTGTGTGTGTGTGTGGAGAGTTCCTCAGTGGGGGTTACTTTCACAGGTACAAGGCGATGCTATGGCTGGGGATGACTGCCAAATGTATGTGTGTGTGTGTGAGTTCTTAGGTTGGAGAATTTCAACCATGAATGAGAGTCTGCCAACTAGACTAGGGTCTCATACAGTGCAGTATAATGAGGGTTCCTATTTGCTACAGGTGTGCGTTCAAATATTAACAGTGTGCTGGGGCAGATATTTGGGCATCTGGGGTGCAATAAGGCCTGGTGCACACTAGAGGATTTTCAAATCTTAATAATAGAACCGCAGGGGAATTTTTTCTAAAGAATTTCAGCTAAACACAACGCCCAGAGATGTCTGATTCCTACTCTGGAGGAGGGGAGTGTGTATGACACGATTAATGAAACACACTTAAAGTTTGAGCTAGAATGTTTCGTCTTCCGAGCAAACTTTATGGATCAAAGACCACACAGTTTTTAATTGTAGAAAAATAGACCACATGTAATTATGTGAAAACAAAACAAAATAAATTACATGTACATTAAGTACTCTTAGTATATTAATTGAAAGGCCACAGTCCAATTGCTGTATGGCGCGATTAAGAAATCAATTGTAAACAATTGATACAGCAAAAATAAAATATATTACAATACAAACTTAAAGTGTCTGCCAGTCCTAATTATCGTGGGTGCACCCTGTAAATATGACTACATTTACATTACCAAACCAAATCTTACATAAGTATGGGTACAAGCTAGAATCCACAACACAACAGATTTTATAAAACAGTTAAAAGGTATAGTCATGATGTGATACATGATACAAAACAGGTGCAAACACATGAAAAACACATGAACACATGAACAACAGTGGCTACTTATTAATGTAAACACATTCTAATCACTGTATTCATATCAATGCTTATCTATTATTCAACGAAAAAAAAGAGTTGCTCACCAATCCCAGGCCACAGACCCACGCATGTCCCACCAAGTCACGAAATGTCAGTGTGCACACTTCAAAAAGAAAATGCTATTTCATTTAGCTTTAGCTAGGCTAAGCTAGCGCACATCTACATGGGGAATTCACTCACCGCTATGATCAGGGCCTATAGAATAATTCTACAGTGCACACTCTTAAAATGTAATTATTTTATCCAGAGTTTCAACTTTGATATACTTCTCACTCGGCTGCCTCACGCATACTGAGTGGAATCCTCAGATTGAAAGGTGTGTTTGATTTGGATGGCTCAAAGAAAGGTTTTTGTTTTTTCAGTGTTCCACATTAACTTAATTTTAAATGCCCTGCCCCCTTGGTTATCGCTGCTATGTTCATTGGGGCTCATAATCTATCAGGGTGAGAGTAATTATGTCTGGAAAAAATAGATTGGTAATTTAAGATAAAGCTCGCAGAGGTCTGTGTTATGCATGTGAAGGACCTTTCTAAGTAATCAGATAAAGTGGAAACAATTAACATTTAGCTATTTTACAAGACCGGTTTTTGCCACCAACTGCGGCTAATCTGTGAACAACTCAACTCAAGACCACTGCTCCCAATTTGCCTGTGGCGTTCTAAGAAAAAAAGCACATTGCGTTACACAGCTACGTCATACTTTTATTAATCTCAACCACTCACCAATAGGTCACTTTGTCCTCAGAGGTAAAACAAAGCCAGGCTAAGAAATTATGAAGACCCAATGATTTCCAATAGTGTGCTGAGGTCATCTGTGTTTAATTTAAAGACCGATAGGTGTATGGAAAATCTATTATTCGCATAATCACCTTCCCAGGCTGAGATGCCCAGGGCACGCACCGCCCATTGATCACAGAGAAAGGTTTGACGGCATTCGTAAAAAGGACGGACAGCGAGATGTTCCGGATAGATTATCTCTTCGAGATTGACGAATGTACGCTTCCTGATTCGTTTCATCAATTAATTTCATCAATTACCTTGGGTGGTTATGATGACAAAGGGGGGGTTACGGCAAAACAGCCGGAGAATCAGATCACCCCTAATTGTCTATACTTTTGATTCATGAATGTTCATTACTCAGAAATGTGATGAGTAACAGATGCTAATTGCCTAGTGAGGAGGGAACTGTTATAAGGTGATCAGCATGTAGGTTTTTTTTTGTTGTTGCATAAATTAGCATTTAGCCGAGACATATATCACAAGATTAGCATAATAGATAAGGTAAATGGATAGTGCTGACGTGAACTGAAAGGCTTGTCTCAATCTATCTTCCCTACCTGAGTGGTTAGGCTGCGCGTTTTAGCACACACGTATGCTAACGCAAAAAGACATGGCCTACGCAACAAGGACAAAGACACATAAATTAACAAAAAACTACGATACACAGACAGCCTCAGTGAGTTCTTGCAAAGTGACCTAATGATTTCTACTCATTAAATCCCAAGCAGATTCAAGTGGACGATATATTTCAATATAAATGTTTATTGCACTCATTTACCTGATACAAAAGAAAACATGTTAGTGCCTGATAAAGGACCGGCACATCCACTTTGGACAACAGAACGGAAATGATTTTTTATTTTATTTATGTCCAGGTAAATGAACAGGCACACATTTTTGATCACGAGCAGAGGAAGGGACATCAGATGAGCACCTCTACTCTCTGATTGTCTGGTCGCTATCACTGAAAATGTAAATAAAGTAGAACTTTAGTTTTGTCGCTTTTTCGCTCAGTTGCCGAAATGAGCGACTTTTTCGCTCAGTCGCTGAAATGAGTGACGGTTCTGTCGCTTTGAATCTGGCGGTCACTGGCGGTGTGAATGCAGCTGGTTTCTGCTGCTCTGCATCACGTCGTGACACCACGTTGTCATATGTTGAGGGAGAAAGTAGGAGCGCTTGTTTTGAAGCAGCTCATGTCCCTAATGAAAATGCGGCAGAGATTATTTAGAAATGATATCGCATAGGTATGAATTGAGATCACGATTTTAATAAGATTAATCGTGCAGCCCTATTTGAACCCCTCTCCAACTATATTTTTTAATCAATTCTACCAGTAAAGACTAAACTATTTCAATATCAGCAATCGCTATCAAGCTATCAGCAATCATCAGTTATATTTATTAGAGGGGTCAATCTATCAGTATACATTACTGACCGATATTAAAAGGACAGTAAGAGCAGTATCTTTGTGGAGTCGCAGGCTGCTATTATTGCAGAATCATTCTGCGGAGAGCCCCTTCGCAGGAAAAGAGTTGTTTATAAGCCAAGGAGTTACAAAAACCAACCACTCATGTTAGGTTTGAATGGTTTTGTGAGTGATGGATATTGAAATGCAGCAAACAAGCGGCTGTGCTCATTTCTGGGAGTGGATTTGTGTGTAGACCGAAGCCAGGTGCAGTTGCAATTGTGATTGCTAAAAATAAGTCAATATTGTGTTAAACCTCTGTCTGCAAGGCCTTACCGTCAAGTTATTCAGTTATTTGGGAGGGGGGAGCTGGTGTCCATTGCACTGGGTTCTGGCAATGAGTGAATCCAAACCACTGAACAGCCATGACAGCTCACTTAGCCACTGCCAAAACAAACCGCAGAAGAAGACACCAGAATGCATCTGGGGGGCAATGAGGTGTAATGGAACAAAAAGACGATCCAAAAATGGAGCGTCAGGGGCAGGGGGGGGCAACATGACAAATACTGGCCGTCGACCAAGAAACTGTGGGAGAGAGGCAGAGAAGTGGAAGTGGTTGTGAGGGAGGTGGCTAGAGGGAAGTTAAAGACATTTCAGTAGCAGTGTTTGGGAGCTTCTATGCCATTTTTTGGGGCTGTGAGCCAGGAGTTATCGTGTTATTATTTATTTTTTTAACAGATGTACACACGTGTAGAAATTAGCTGTCCATATTAATAGCTTATGTACAGCATATCATTATTTGATACGCAGTACATGTGATCATTTAACACTTCCAATTTACACATGGTTGTCTGGCAAGCAATACAGTCACTTACTGAACTAATACTAATGAAGTCGTTTTGGAACACTACTTTATACTTTTCAGGAGGCCTTGGGGTGCTGTTTAAAGGTCTAGTAAGCATTTTTCCACACAAAATTAGCTGCAGCTGAGATGTAGCTAAGCCAACGCTAACCTTATAAGTAAACCATGGCAGGGGTTTATCCTTTTATTAAAAGGATAAGCCCCCTTGAGATGAACCATTTCTTAATCAAGAGGGTCCTTAACACAAATATACACAAAAATATACTATACATAAAGCGAAAACAGCGACAAAAACTTGTCACAGGCTTGTCACACATACATAGACAAGCCTCTCCCAAGCCTAGCCACTCCCCAACCGACTAATTCCCCTAGAGCTGCCATAATACATACTGTAAAAATCCATACAAGAAATATAAACATACCGATATAAAGTTATATCCTATGTGTGCCTCTACATATTACATATTAAATAAATCAGGATATATACCAGTAAAATATCAAATATAGTTTGTAACAAGAGCAGGTGGTTTGAAGATAAGTAGAAAGAGATGCCTTTAAAGAAATGAAAAGATGTAATATCTTATTCTGTACCTATGGAATTATTTTCATCTCCATCTCACATACATGTACATGACTTAACATACAGTATTTCACAAATATCTAATATGCTGTATATCAAATATTGTTTATATCTATCACCTCAGAGGACTTTTAACTTTGTCTGTCTTTTTCATTGTGTATCCAACACCTCAGGCAGGACAGCACAAGGGCAGAACAAGGAACTGTAGGGGAGGGGGCATTTTCCTACAGTTGCCTGCTCACTAGACAGTCCAGGGATTTGTGTCATGCGCTAATATCAATTTCCTAGCTTGAAAATGCACTTCTTCGCAGTGCCAAACGGGTACTCTCTTGTGGTTAGCACTGGAAATTCAACTGTCAGTTTGAGTGGGAGCTACCAACCGTCCAGCTGGGGCTGTGTCCAGGCCAGGGGAGCGGTTAGAGCCAAACATGCTAGGCTAATGTGACTAGGTTTGATAGATTGGTAGCCAAAGAGCCATGTTAGGGCTAACAAGACTGTGTATATATGTGGCCTTCCACAACACAGTAGCCTAGCACTGCGAGGGGGCCTGTTTGCAGTCTGTGTGTCCATACGGTGAGGAGAAGCAACCAGCCAGCCTCCACCCAGGACCACATACCCTGCACCCAAGCTGTCGGCTCACCACAGCCAAGAAGGGAGAGAGGGAGTTTAGTTCATATGTGCAAAGATCAGTCAATAAAATCCCTAGAAGGAGAAAAAATCAAAGGACTGGACAACACTGATTTAATCTAAATTCAACAAAGGACAAAATGCTAATGAGGTGAAATTATGAATGAATGGATTATAATTAAAAAATATTGTAGTATGTGTTGTGTTACTATACACACAGTGTGTGTGTATATGTATGTGTACACACAGCTGTATACAGATATAGTCTAATTCATGATTCACACTAAGTATTAGCCCTAAATAGAAAGTGCTGCTGCTCAACATTTTAGAATTGTAGTGAAACACTGCTATATCAGTTTAGATGGGATTATCACAGATCCAGTGAATTTGCTGAGAAAATTACGTTTTAGAGCAAGAATTAGCACTATCAGTGCATTGCCCTTATTCTCACAGACTTAAAATTACTGAACCAATGACCATTACAAGTTAATAGGGCTAAAGACACTGGTCTTCATTGTAAGGCCCAATAATTGTTGAGCACTGTTCACAAACACTGTTGTAGTTATTTTTCTACATTATATACATGGCATGTGAGTTGATACAATTCGTCTGTATTGTGTATATATAGACACTTTATAATTAATAGTTTTTGAATTTCCAATAGTAAAATGTCATTGTGTAGCATATATTACCGCAATAATAATGATTATTTATATTTAATTCTCACAATCAGTACTGCAGTGATGAAACTATGACTTCAAACAGTTTCCTTTTACTTAAAATCTGATGGTCTATAAGATTACAACTGGAAGAGAGCAAAATTCAAAGTTGGAGAAAAAAATGTGGATAGGCCCAGTGACAAAGAGAAAGGAGAAAAGAAAGATACAAACAATTAATACAAAGAATTAAGAAATTAGGTTAAGTAATTTTGTACCTGTGACAACGGGTCAGTTGTAATATTAAGTAATAATTAAGTTTAAATAATGACCCATTTGTACAGCATGACATTCGAATTGTGTGTGTGTGGTCGTGTACCACCTCAAACACCTGCTTGGCTGTTTTATCTTACCAAACCTAGTATGAAACTTTGAAGTTATGGTGTTTTTCACACAACTGTGGAAATATGGTATAGATTATACTTTTTTATACTTATTTTTGGAGAATGCTTTGAATCTCTTACCACAAACAAGGAATTATTTAATGCCAACCGATCAGCTTCTGATCTAAAGTAAGAATGACATAGAGTCAAGGGTGTAGCAAAAGTTCAGTATTACCTGTGACCTTTTGTGTCACAAAAGAGGAACATTTTGTACAAGAACAGCAAGAGAAATTCTTAATACGGCAAGGTCTGCTTAAACTGCATCCTATCCAGTACTGGATGAGAGCCAATGCCTAAATGTCAGCGCCAAGTTGTCTTTCAGAAGACACAGATAATTCTAAAGTGTGTCCAAATGTGAAACCTTCAAAAAAAATACAAATAGAAACATAGGATGAAAAAGACATAGTAATTTCACAAAGCACCATGATTACTCCTAACTACAAACATGATTACAAAAATGAATATTTATGAAGTGGCAATATCTCACCCTCTTCTCCCGCTAAATGAGTTTCAGTTTGTGCCATCTGTTTCCACTCAGTAATGTTTTTTTCATGCTAAATATGAAAATGATTTTTTTTTACGCTACAGTAGCTCACCAACACCCTCCCTGAGTGTTTAGTCGCAAACAGTCACACTCCATGTTGGGACTGATGGTTATTGGATTCACCCAGGGCAAGGCAAGGACAAGCAAACACAGAGCAACAACAAAGTCTTTTTATTTTTTTTCTCCGTGGGAGCGGACTCCCTGCAACTTTGCCAGATTTTCTTTTCATACTTTTCATACATAAAAAATATTACATACATTAGTTATCAAAAGGAGATCACGTAGAATAGCCTAGTTCAAATATACAGTATAGTCTGTT